>RJWM01004021.1:0-106137 GCA_004363535.1 Dasyprocta punctata | reverse complement strand
ATTCTGTCCGCCCCTCACTCCAGTACCCACTCAGGACTCCTCTCTCACACCCACTCTGTATGCAAACATGAGCTTCGCCCCAGCAGCCCGGCTGAAAGGCAGAGCAGGTGGCAGGTGACAGGTGGCAGCTGTTGGGCAAGGCTGCTGAGTTTCTGAGCTTAACCAGGGCCACCTGCCTGGGTGCGGCCCTTGGCTTCCCGCTCTGGCAGGAGGAGGAAGCTCGGGTTGTCAGTTGTGTTTTCACCCACTCTGTCGGGGTGCTCATCAGGAAACAGCAGCTCTTCTTACTGTGTCCACTTGGCCCTGCCTACCTGCCTCCAGGTTCCACCAGCTAAAAAATGGTGTGAGCCACTCCGTTTAGATTTCAACTCCTGGGTCTCAGCCAAAGGAAGACAGGACGCAGGTCAAACTGGAAAACTTCCTCTGCATTGACGCTCACTGCAGCCTAGTGGGCCTGTCTTAGTTACTGTCCATGTCACTGGACGTAACATACAGCAATCACAACTTTTTTTTTTTTGAGACACGGTCTCATTATGTAGATCAGGTTGGCCTTGAACTCACTATGCAGCCCAGGCTATCCTGGACTCACCATAACCCTCCTGCTTCAGCCTCCCAAGTGCTGGGATTACAGGCATAGGCCACCATAGCTAGAGAGCTGGGTGGACTGCAGAATCCTGGGCACCCTGCCTGCCCTGCAGAGCTCACAATTCCGTCTGTCTGGAGAGAACATGGTATCACACTGGGCCAGCATCCTGGAGGTGCAGCGGCTGGGGGAAGGCTGCAGGGCAGTGCCAGATGCCTCTGTGCTCAGCTACACCATTCATCTGTGGAGCCATTTTCAAGTGAAAAGCACCTTAGAAAATCCCACCACTCACCATCACTTTGCGACCATCGTGGCCAATTTTATAGCCAGGGGAAGTTAATGAGCTGTAGAAGTCAGGCTCCTTACCACCCAGGCTGGGTCACGCAGTGGGGGAGTCACACTGTACCTCCCCAACCAGATCCACCGTAGAAGGCGCCACTATGCACCCCTCCCTTTAGGTAAGAAACTCCCAGCCCACTCCTAAGTGTCTATCTCCAGTCACCCTTGGTGGACAGAGACTTCTAGGGCACCCTCCCTGGGGAAGTCTTGGTAATTAAAGTACCTGGTCAGCACTTTGAAGCTCATAAAACCACACCCCACAAATCATCATTACCCAGGCATCCTCAGAAGTAAAGCACACAGCAATGTTCCTGCAGACATAGAGTGAGAATGGGTGGCTCTGAGATTCCCAGGGACCACGGAGACAATCTTGGTGGAAGCCATGCTGGTCCTGATATTAGGGGCAGGTCTAATGGTATGGTAGACTAGGCCATGGCCATAGGAGTCCCTCAGTAGGGAAAATGTTTGGAAAATCTATGTGGGCTGAGAGAGGAGAGCACAGACAAAGGTTTTAGGAAATCAGAAAAGATACTATCCAGACCTTGCAGGTCTCTCTTTGGAGGTGGGAGGAGGCTCTAGACCTGCAGGAGACTTAAATAAAAACTAGGAGTTAGAGAGCTTCCAAGCAGTAGGGGCCAGGCATTCATAGTATCTTTTTGTTCATTTAATTCAGCAAGTATACTTGAGCAGTGTGATTCAAATCCCAGATCCACCATTACGAACTGTGTGATATTGAACTAGTTGCTCAATTTCTCTGTATCTCAGTAGATTTACTTGTAAAATGGAGATACTGATAGTCTCTGCCTCACATTGTTGGAGTGATGCTTAACTGAGTTCTTATAAGTCAAGTGCCTAGAACCATACCCAGAACGCGCAGTCCACTCTACACAGTTACTATTATATTATTGTCATTGTTCCAAGTTCAGCAGCTCCAGAGCTCTGGGCTCACACTGCAAACAAAACAGAGGAAAGTGCACAGGGGTCCAAGGTTCTACAAGGGCCCAGCGCAGGCGGTTCTTGAAGCTGTGGGTTTCCATGGGCTCAGGAGCAGGACTGGGCAGCAGTCCTCAAATCCAGTTAGACAGGGCAGACAGAGACTGAACTACCCCACATCCTTCTTGACCCTGTTTGAAACTCTGCCACCGAGCAGAAGACATTTCTATCAGAGCATGGACAGGGAGCATCTTTCCCCCACCGCGCTGTGTCCTCGGCATTTCCTTAAAGATGCTTTTCTGTTCAGATTCAATCGAAATAATAATCTTCATGCTGAAGCCTAATTAAGATATCAATTAATTTGCATCATTCATTTCAGAAGAAGCACTTATTGGTTCCCCTTCTATTTGTCTCTGAAATTAGTGCTCAGGGCTTTTCATACAGATATGTTCATTAGACTTTTTATTGTTAATGGGAATATTGAACACAGCAAGGTGGTGCATTAGTACTTTCCACAAAGAATATCATGACTGGTGACAAAGAACATGAAGAACAATTAAGGAGACAAGAGTACCTTTTTTCTTCCAAAAAAGAAAATCTTCCTAGAAACCGTCAATGATTCTAAAATTTGCCCCTGAATATCTTTTTTGTTTTAAGAAAGAAAAGGAGCCGGCAAGTTCACGTTTCCCTTTCATTCAGTGCCCTCAACCTTTGGCAGCTGTAAATGCAACCATTTCTGGGTTGAATTAAAAAGACTTCTAAGGGGTCATTATTCTGTCTACTTTTCTATAGGGTTGAATTTTTCTATAATTAGAGTTGGGTTTTCTATTTTTTAAAAGACCTCTAAGTGCGTTCGGTGAATAAGATAAATGGAAAACCCAACAAACAGACCAAGGGTTGTAGCCCCCTGCTTTCTAGTTCTGTGGTCAGGTGAGCCAGGACGCTTGTGTTGGAGGGGCCAGCCCACTGCTGGGTGAGCTCAGGCGAATTGCTGGAGCTTTCTGAGGCCGTGGCTTCTCAACTCTAAGACTGACACAGGCCTTTCCTCTTCAGGACAGAGGCAAAGAAAAAGGAAATTCCATATGCAAAGACCGGCTTTCCTAGAGAGAGGTGCTAAGAAAGCAACACATTTATCTTCATTCCTAATCAATGGAGCAGTAGATCCTGCAGCAATGTAAATGTGTACATACAAGCAATGATTCAATGTGATTTTTTCCTATACCCAGAACCCCAGCCAGTGATAAGCAGCAGGATAATCAACGTTCCCAGGGTCCCCGACTGAGCTAAGGAGGGCAAACCATGGGCACAGGGTTGATAATTATTTCTTTACTGAGATTTGCATTTTCAGTTTTGCTGCATATTTGTGCTGCTATCCACACATGTTTTGCCCTGCATGAAGAGGTTCCACTTTAAGTAACAAACACGCTGTGTGTATGTGGTAGTCCATGCCTGTAAATTCCAGCATGCAAGAGGCTGAAGTGGGAGGGTCAGCCCAAGTTCAAGGCTATCTTAGGTATATAGTGAGTTCAAGGCCAGTTTGAACAACATAGTGACTCTATCTAAAAAAAACAAAAAGAGAAAGAGAGAGAGAGAAAAAAGGAAGGAAGGAAGGAAGGAAGGAAGGAAGGAAGAAAGAAAGAAAGAAAGAAAGAAAGAAAGAAAGAAAGAGAAAAAATAATAAATGATTACTAGTTGGGCATGGTGCTGCAAGCCTGTAAATCCTAGCACTCTAGAAGGCTGAGGCAGAAAAATATCAATTTGGAGCCCAACCTAGGCAATGTAGCAACTTACTGAGACTCTGTCTCATAATAAAATAAAATAAAATAAAATAAAATAAAATAAAATAAAATAAAATAGAATAAATAAGGTCTGGGGATGCAGTTTAGTGCAAAGGCCCTAGGTTCAATTTCCAGTGCCACACAAAAAAGTAATAAACAACCAAAAGCCGTGGTTTGTGCTCCCTAAGAACAGTCAGGTTCCAACCATAGCCATAAAGAGCATTGTTTGTTGGAACATTGTGGAGGCGGAACTGGTCAGAAACCAGACTGTCCATGGCCACACCATGTACATGGGGAATGGAGAAGAACCTAGCCTTTTGACTCAGATTAACCAGCAGCAGCTCCACGCTCCATCCCTTCCCGATGGGACTCTCAGCCTCAGTTTCTTCATCTTAAAAATGGGCATGCTAATAGCATCTGCTTTCCCAATACTCCATGAGAAGGAGGAAGGCACTGTTGGACTCAAATCTTAAGAGTAGAAATTCAACATGGCTCGCCCTCTTTACCTTTTGAGTCTAGGTGGACTCAGACCCAGCCTGGGGGATCTGCCGTGCCCCAGACCGGCTTTGGTGAATATAGGAAACGGGCCACTATTGCCATTCAGCCTCCAAGGATGGCCCTGTAACCTTGGGGACCGGGAGCAAACTCCCCTGAGCCGTCCTGGGCCACAGTCAGGGTGCAGGCTGGACTGCAAGCAAAAGCCAGGTCCCTGTGCGCTTCCCAGGGGCCAAGCTGGGGCCCCTTCCTGCGAAAGAGGTTCTGCTTTTATTTTCACCACAAGCCCCAGCACTCCTGGCCACTTCCTTATCACTCCCAGTCCCCACTCCACCGTCATGGTCTTACTCCAGAGATGCCTTCACTCCCATTCAAAATAATTTAAATAAAATATTGCTACAAAGTGGAATATTATCTTTTGATGAATGTTTTTAAAGCCCTTTAGGTTTTCATGGTAATTTGCGGTATGAAATTATTTGGAGATAAGAGCCAAATTAGCTCTCCTATGCTGAGGTCGCTCTGTCCTGCTATCCATGTGAGCCGTGTTTAAATATAATCAGCCCTTAGACTAATGCAGCATAATTGTTCATTTGAAATAGCTTTTTTTACTCCATTCAATGAGTCATTAAAATATTCAAGGGATAATGCAGTGAATTGGAAATGAATTTATCATATTATCCCATACATACTGTAGTGCTTCAGGTAACTAAGGAGAAGGGGGGTACACGGGGAGGGAGGGAGAGAGAGAGAGAGAGAGAGAGAGAGAGAGAGCCAGTGTGCATAAGAATATGGTAAACAAAGCTGCTCAGTGGGTTTAAGGCAAGCAAATATGGAGAGACTGGGAGGGGAGAAATAGAAAATGCTGTTCTTTGAGTCTCTCTGCCTCTCTCTTTCTCTCTCTCCACTCTGAGAATCTGTGCTCCACCACAGCTCCACTGTTAACTTATTTTTATCAAATATGTTTATATCAGAAAGTCGTTATGGAAACCAATTCTGCCATCCAGGAGAATTCCTGGATCAGGCAAAAAAACTCTCTCTCTCTCTCCCTCTTTCTCTCTCCCTCTCTCCCCCTTCTCTCTCTCTCTCTCTGTCTCTCACACACACACACACACACACCCCACATGCCACAGTGCAGTCCTGCTCATCCCTGACCTCAGCTCTGACAGGGAGGGCTGACACCCTGTGAAACGGATATGGTAATCCCAGTCCCCTGCCACCTTCACGTAAGGAGTCTGGGCTTGTCACCATCCCCAGGACCTCAGTCACCAACCCTTGGCAAAATTTCTGAGGAAGCAACAGGGTTGGCCTGTGACAGACTCTGCAGTGTAGCAGTCTTTCTCCCTTGAGCTCAGGAAAGTTCTGTCTCTTTGGCCAATGTCATCTGTCCTGGTCACACCATTTCAAGGGCTGGTGGCCAGCCTGAGGAAGACTGCCAGGAGAGTGCGGCTCTGTAGAAACCACAGCGGAAAAAGGGAGGGAGGACAAGCATCCCAGTGCCACCACAGGACATGGCAGAAACAGCTGTCTTTGAAGATTTGTGGAAACCTCCCCAGGAGGTGGCAAGAGCTGCCACCTCCACTGGGCACCACGGGACCCATGGGTGAAGTCTGATAGGTAGCAAGGTTTGGCCCCTTATCAGGAAGAAGTTTCCAAGAATTTGAACTGCCTACGAACTGAGCATATGTCCCTTCAAGGAGCCACAACTTTGTCACTGAAAGTAGCTACCCTTGGGTGACTGAGGGAACATCACCCTGCTTAGGCAGCAGGTGCCTAACCTGTAAGATTTGCCCACCCACTATCTTTCCTCTCCTGGCCAGAGATACTCTTCTTAGAACTTAATTCAGGTAACTAATATATAAATCACAGTAATACTTAAGAAGGATGTATTCTTCAGCTTTTTGTTGATGTGACCAAATACTGGATACCTACTACTTAAAGGAGGAAACTTTTATTTTAGTTCATGGTTTCAGAGGTTTCAGTCCATGGTTGACTGGTTCCAAGGCAAAAACAGCATAGTGGAAGGGCATGGTGCAAGAAAGCTGCTTGCCTCATGGTGGCCAGGAGGCAGAGAGGGCAGGAAGTGTCAGAGAGGAAGGGACCAGGGACCAGACAGTCTCCACTTGGTGTGTGGTACAAAGCACTACATTTTATATTAATATCTTATTTAATGTTTATAAAAGCCCTAAGTAAAATGTCATAGAGATAAGAAAATTGAGACCTAAAGTGGATATGCTACATGTCCAAGATTTGAACTCAAAACTTATACACATACTCATAAGACCCTATTGCCTGTATTAGTCTACTTTCTGTAGCTGTAACAAAATGCCTGAGGCTGGGTACTTTATAAGGAAAAAAAATTTGATTTAGATCACAGTTTTAGAGGCTGAAAGTCCAAAGGAAAAGGCAGCTTCATCTGTTTGGCATCAGGTGAAGGCCTCATGACAAGGGGCATCACAGTGGGGGGACCATGTGTACAAGAGATCAGGGTAAGACAGGCCGCCAGAGAGATTCGGGGACTAGATTTGCTCTCAGAGGAACAGAATCAAATTAGTCCCTTCTGAAGGCACCACCTTCCACCAAGCTCCCTTGTACTTTAAGAGTGCATCTCCCACCATCTCAGTGCCACCACACTGGTGACCAAGATTCTGCTACCAGAGCCACATCCAGTTTATGTATTCCACACCCATTACCTAGGCACGGCCAGAGTGAGTACTTGCCCCAGGTCCAGCTGGGGAAGCTAAGAGGTGGTGGTGCCAATGTGGGTGACATGGTCCAAGGTCGGTGACCCCTCTCCCCAAAGCCACACCACCTCAGCCACAGCATAGTCCCAACTTGGGCTTTCAAGCACAACATGGACCCAGGAGATCAATTTTCCAACATACTGTGAGCAAATTGCTCTCGTCCATGAGTCTGCTTCCTCACCTGCGTAAGAGGAGACCAATGTCAACCTTGCAGAAATGTTGAGATGAGACTTGTGAAGCACCTGAACCTAGCACCTGGCACTGAGCAGTTTCTATATATAGATACATGCTGGTTTTCTTTCCATCTGCTGTCACCTTACAGCCTCTGCAGTTATCTTCAGTTGAGTTTTTGATGGTCAGGAGCATATGTTCCCTCCCTAGAGGTGGGATAGGGCCTGGCCAGGAGAACCAGCTACCCACGTGGTTATCGCTTACAAGACCTTGAAGGAGAAAAGCCAACAATGAGCATAGGATTGGAGAGGGAAGTGTTAGGACCAACTGCGTAACCTGCACTGCTCTCAGCACCGTGGCTGTTTAAAACAATAACATTAAATAAAAATAAGAATGTGATGAATACACGTTAGGAATGTTAAGTGTGGTTTTTCAGATGCCCAGTTGTAAAGACCAGGCCAACATGTAGGAAATAACTAAAAACTAATACTCAGTGATTTGGTGTCAACTCAAGCTGGCCCTTTACACCCAAAGAGCAGTGACAGCTGGGGACACACTCCTTTTCCTGGTGGGCCCACCTCCCCACTTTAAGGCTCACCTCAGATATCACCTCCATCAAAAGCCTTTCCATGATATCCACAGGCTAATTCAGCCCCATCTGTGCTCCTGCTACACTCACACAGACCTCACCAGCACTCTCATCACGAGACTATTATTATTTGAGTCTCTTTCCCCTCTCAGACCATAAATTACCGGAAAGCAAAAATGTGTCTTCTTATTATATCCTCAACACTTAGCACTATATCCAGAATACAAAAGGCCTTCAGTTAATGTTGAGTGATGGAAGGCATGAAGGGATGAATGGATAAAGGAATGAAGGGAGGACTGGAAGGATGGTTAGATGGATAAGTGTATGGATAGATGTTTAGATGAGTGAATGGATGCGTGCACAGGTGGATGCATGTTTGGGTGGATGGATAGGTGGATGGATGGATAGATCAATGGATAGATAGATAGATAAATGGATAGATGAATGAGTGAATGGATGGATGGATGGATGAGTGGATATATAGATGAATGGACAGATGGATAGGTTAACTGATGGATCAATGGATAAATAGGTAGATGGATGAATGAATCAATGGATCAATGAATCAATGGATAAGTAAGTGGATGGATGGATAAAAGATAAAGATTGGGTGTGCAAGAGGTGACATCACTCTGTGATGACTTCATGGTAGAGATAGACATTGAGATGAGCCTGAAAAGATCAAAGGATATAAGAGACTGAATTTCAGGGAGGGAACAGCATAACTAGATGCTCAGTGTTTCATAGGGTAGAAAAAAGAATCATGAATATAGACTTAAAAACCAAGCTGGCTGAGTTAACTGAAGCCCTTATCACTCACCTCTGCATTGTTATTGAAGAAGTTGCTGATTCCTCTCCTATAATTTTCCCCCCTCAAAAGTAGCCTTCAGAGGATGATTTTTCTAAAATCTAAATATGCTCATATTCCTTCTCTGTGCAAAGCCCTGAGTGACTCCCCAGTCTGGCAGCACAGAGTTCTGCCTTCCCAGCACAGTACTCAAGGCCTTCGCAGCCCCGGCCTCTCCCTCCCTCTCCCCTCAGGTCCCACAGTCTCCCGCTGATCTGCTTGGAAGGTCTCCAACTCCTCTGCCACTGCAGCCTCTGTGGACCTTTACTTGCTCTGCTGCCTCTTCCTAAAAGCCCGCTATGCAAACACGCAGTTGCTTTAGAAGGGTCACAGTCTCCAGGTGAACCACACATTCAGGGTTCAGAAAGAGCTTAGATCTGTGGTCACGAATTCATCTGCAGAAACGGAAAAAGAAAACATGGATTCCCAAATTTGAGCTCTTGAGTGTCATATCCATCCTCATCAAAATTAAAAAACAGCTTCACAAGTGGATTACCTGGTACAACAGAAAACAGTGAACTTCAGGGGTCTGGACAGACTGACCAAAAACAAGTCACTGGTGACCCCTTTCATTGTTGGCATGGGGCCTCTGGGCTCAGACACACTCAGGAAAGAAGGTATTAGACCACCTACATCATGAGAAGCTGCGACTTGGGGGAGGCTGGAGGGTGAGGTTGGTTTTGGCTTGTTAACAAATTGGTTCTGAAGAGTAGTGACAAATGAATTAGTATCCATTGTAAGGCTGGTTGCTGGTGACATGCCACAAGATCTTGGCACGACTCACACCTTGTGTGACATTTTGATGGATAATATGCCCGCCAAGTTTGTAGGGTCACACAAAAGTTTCAAAGAACAGCTAATATAATGAAACAGTTAATTTTGGTAAATCAGAAAGGTAGGGTTGCATTACAAAAGTTAACTTCAATAGGGATTAATCTGGAGTTCTATATTTAGGTTCCAAGCCCATTGCACACATAGAGAATGAGGAAGATCTGGCATGTCAGAGGTTCATGAAGGGAGAAGATTAAGAAGAGTTTTTGTTAATTCTTAAGCTAATTTAAATCCAAATTTTAAGCTAATAATAGAATGTCAAACTGTAATGCAGGAGTCAAGACAGTTAATATAATCTTAGGCCACATCAGTAGAATGGAGGCTTTAGATCATTGAAGAATGAAAGCTCTCCTATCTGTATTTTGTGAGACCACCTCTGTTTATCGCTTCCTTCCTTCCTTCCTTCCTTCCTTCCTTCCTTCCTTCCTTCCTTCCTTCCTTGCTTCATTCATTCTTTCATTCATTCAGCATGCGCTCAGTGCATCTTGGGCTGTAGGTTTCATTCAGGCATTGCAAACCGAAGCTTGTACACTCAGATCCCTTCCATTAAGGAGCTCCTGCCTGATGAGGAAGAAAATCAGTGGCTGCAGTACAGAGCAGGGAGTGTTGGGCTGGAGTTAAGTCTGAGAACCATGGAGATGAGAAGGAGGGCAAGCGGGGAGGCTCCCAGGAGACCAAGCTAGAAGTGGTCTGGGCAGAGGGAGAGCAGGCAGGAGCCAGACACGTCCCAAATAAGAGGCAGACTGGTGTGGCTGGAGCCCAGCGGTCCAGGTGGAGTGTATGGAGGTGAGCGCAGACAGACAGTGAGGCTCAGAGGTAGGCGGGAAGGAGAAGTGGGGTGTAGCTCTTCAACGGCCCTAAAGTTCCAGTTACACAAGCTGATGAAATCCTAGCGATCCACGGTACGGCATTGTCCCTCTGGTTCCTAATACTGTATCGTACACTCAACTCATTTTGAGGGTACACCTCATGTAAAGTGTCCTCACCATGATAAAAAGAAGGGGCGTATGGTGCCCCTGGGTTGAGAACCATTGATGTAGGAGCCTCCCCCCGGTTTGGGCAGGACTTCAGTGCACAGACTCCTGGAGGTCTTGATCCTGGGGTCAAAACTCTCTTGTGTTAATCCCAGCACTCGGGAGGCTGAGGTAGGTGGAGTGTTGTGAGTTCGAGGCCAGCTTAGGCTACAACATGAGCAAGGCGAGCCTGAACTACATAGTGTGACCCTGCCTTGAAGAAATAGGGTTGGGAGTTTGGCTCAGTGGTTTGAGTGCCTGCTTGGCAGGTGCAAGGTTGTGAGTTCGATCCCCGGTACTGACAAAAAAAAAAAAATCTCCCTTGTGGTTTTGAGCAGTGTGGGTGCAATAGGCAGCCAGAAGACAATGCTACTGTTCTTTAGAGAGGAGTGAGAATGGGTTGTGTCAAGGCAAGAACGGACATGGAGGGGAGACAGTTTTGGGACCTTCTGTGAGGTTAGGAGCCAGTAGGACCTGCCGATGGATTAGAGTGGAGAGAGAAGGGCAGTCTCAGAGTGGCTCCTGAATGTAGGTGCCATTGACTGCGAGGGGGCATTGGAGTGTGGGCAGTGTGGGAGGTAGGGGCCACCTGAAGTTCTGGAGACCTGCTCATGCTGAGACGCTGTTTGGATCTCCAAGTAGGAGATTAAAATGAGGTTGGAATTCCCAGGAGAGGCTGAGACAGGAGCCTGGCTTTGCAATAAGGATGTGGTATATATTGCTGCCTCTTAAACCAAGGGAGTTGGCTCTGGTGATTCCCAAGGAGAAGCTGTCTGCCAGGGGCTAGGGCAGAGGCTGGGCCAATTGGCTGTCAGATGGTAGGACTTTATAAATGAGCCTGGGACAAGCACTCTCCTGAGAGACACAGGGAGGCCAGGGCAAGGAACCAGCTCTGTCTAGGTGGGGATTGGTGATGCTACAGAAACAGTTTGGGGCCAGGATTCCAAAGACTCGTCTCCTAGGCCACTTGCCAGCTGGGTGGCCCTGCTTCAGTCTCTGCCCCTGGGTGGATCTCTGTGGTCTTCCCTGCAAACTGAGACACTTAAGTAGACTTGGGGGACAGTGCTGAGCTCCGGTAACTTGTGATTCCATAGCAGATCCTCCACTTAGCAGCCCTCAACCTTTTTCTCTGCCAGAATGTTGTTCATAAGCACAACCAGCTCCCCTGGGCCTCGAAACACATAAAACAAGCTCCAAATTCTGTGCAATTCCCTGCGTGCCACTCTCCCCATCAACAAAGCGTTTCAGAACACCGGTGAGAGAGATTATTAGAGGGAGAACGTGGAAGCTGCTTTCATTTATTTTAGAAGGTACATCCCTCACTGCATCTTATTATTAGTCGCACCTGCCCGGGAACCTGATTCCCTAGTGATCTGCAACCCACAGTTGGGCCCTGTAGCAGGTCAGTGCTGCAAACCACACCTGCAGATCACAGAGGACCAGAGTGGGCCGATGAGCCCACTCTGTATGTAAGGTGCGAACAGCTCTGGTTTTAGGAGCGAGACTGAGCCAGCAGCCTCCTGCAGACAGGGAAGACAAGCTCCCCAGCAGGAGGCGTGTGCGGGACAGATGCAGGAACCCAGTTGGTCAGGGCAACGGGCAGGCTTAGCACAGGGCAGTGGGGCTGGGAGGAGGCAGGGCCATCCCAGGCTCTTCTGCCAACCTCTGCCCAGAAAGACTCCAGTGGAACTGGGGTGCAATCAGAGGCTGAGGGGCGCATATCCAGTGGCCTGGGGTGCCAAGAAAATGCATCCTCCTGCAGTGAGCTCTGTGGCACCCAGGGATGGCGAGGAGGGAGCTGGCCCCACATGCGCAAGAGGAATCTGCAGACTCCACTGGGGGTGGGGGGAGGCCTGGGAGTGGGGACTTAGCTCAGGGGGAAGGACAGACGCCCAGAGCTCCTTGGGCTGCTGGCCTGTCAAGCCTTTGGCTAAGAATTAGCTTTTTCCTTTCAAAAAGGGTGGAAGTCACTGTTTTCTTGTCTCCGTTGATGAACAGATTCTGGGTGGCAGGAGTCACCATAGAAACAGGTGCTATCTTAAGCAAATGAGCCTTATTAACCTTAAGAGTGGTGGAGTTTTCACAAGATTGCACATATAGGGTAGGAGGGAGAGTGGGGCTGGTGGGGGGAGAGCCAGGGTGGCTGGGAACCATGTTGCCGTGGCTCTGGGTGTGGAGGCATTTGTGTGTGTGTGTGTGTGTGTGTGTGTGTGTACCCACTGCATGTGCATGGATGCCCAGCTACGAGTGCTTCTACAAAATCATTTCCCAGGAGGTAAGCTCAGGTTCTGCCTTTGCCCTAAGTACTGCACACTCCCCCACCCAAAGAAACCTCCATCTCCTTGGAACTGGTCTCAGGGTTGCAGGGCCAAAAGCCCCATGGCAATCCTCAACTCTTTGTCCCTCCACTGACCCCATTCCCCATGGGTGTCCTCTTTGCTGTACATCAGAAGCAGGTTCCTCCCAGAAAATCCAGGCAGCCAGTAAGCAGGGATCACATTGACCTAGAAGGCAGTGCAGTACTACTGAAGGAGCAGGATACTGATACCAGGTGGACCTGACCAGTTATGACCCTTTATGAACCCCCAATCTGCCGAAAGCAAGGACATCATGTACCTCACTGAACTGATTCGAGACTCATGCATGAGATCATGATCAATGAGACCAACGAGAATATGCGTATCGATATGAAGTGTGTCTCTCAATTGTCCCCTGCCCATGACCTGTCTCCTTTCTGGGCTGAAGGTTGCTCTCATCTTAGGCACAGGGTTAATCTTTCTGCACTATGATCTATGGTCAGCAGATTTCCACTTAGCACCTGCCATGTGTTCTGTGCTCTGCTGGGTCTTGGTGAGGAATAGAGGAAGGTCAGGCTGAAGAGCCTGCCCACAGTGGACCAGGAGGGCACGGAACAGGCTTTGAACATGGCTGTGGGTGGAGCTTTGAAGGTGGGTAGGATTGGGATGGGCAGGAAGGAGAATGACAAGAAAGAGGCGTGTATGCATCTCAGAAAGCAAAAGCAGCCAACTTCCAGACTGTGCCTAGGTTACGAAAGATAAATAAAGAATCAGCATGCTCCCTAGGATCCAGGACTCTGCAGGTGGCTCCAAGAAGCTCGTCTGCTGCCCTCTGCAGCCCCTCCTCGGGCAGGACACTCTGCTCTGGCTGGCTCTCACCTCAGGGGATAAAAGCAACTGTCATCCCAGAGCCTTTCTGTCCTGTATCTCCTGTAGTCTGAGGGGCAGTTTCCACAAGGGAAACAGACTGAAGCCATCCTACCCGGAGACCATGTACCTGGGAGGGCTTTGTGAGGGGGACTTTCTATTCCTTTGCCAATAAAAGTAAAGGGTCACACAAATGCCTGCAGCTGGGACAGCGCTGCCAGCACAGAGACAGTCTCTTCCCTGCTTCAGAGTTGTCTAGAACCCCAGAGCTGGAAGATTTGTCTTGTCTTACCCTGCGTTTGACAGATGAAGACACTGAGACCCAAGGTCATGCAAGCTAGCCAGTGGCACACCTCAGCTGTAATCACACTGCTATTTCTGCTCCCTGCCCCAACCTTGCTGAATGAGAGAAGCCACCATCCAGCCCATAGCTGGAGGCTCTAGGGAGGTCCCCATGTGATGAACCAAGTCTCTAGGACCACCCAGGCACAGGAAGCATCTTTCAGGACCCACTATCACAAAGAAGAAAGAGAAAGTTGCTCTGGCTGCTTGACTCCCATCTCTCATCTCTCTCTTCCAAAATCAAAATCTGGTATTTTGTGAGCCTTGGCTGGCCCTGCTGAGAACCAAAGTTTTAGAGATTCCAGAAAAGTTTTCCAATCTCCCCATTCCCATCTCCCAAATTTTCTCCCCTATTGGTTTTAAAGGTGTCTAAATTTCTTTAATAGCAGGGAAAACATCATGAAACCATGGACGGTCTAGTTGAAAAGGTCACTTACAAGGTTGAGGATGGGGAATCATAGACTAACCTGAGTGATCTGGGGGTGATAATGGACTCAGAGCAGAGCAGGGCAGTAGGCCCTTGAGCAATGCGGAGAAGTCAAAGGAAAGAGAGGAACCGTACCCAAGCTTGTCTCTCTGCAGTCAGCTCCTTCCTCTTTACCAGTAACCTCCAATGTTTGTTTGTTCGTTTGGTTAGCTAGTTGGTTGGGTTTTTGGGGTGTTGCTGTTGTTTTAAGACAGTATCTCACTGTGTGGTTCAGGCTGGCCTTGAACTCAACACTGTAGCCCAGGCTGGCCTTGAACTTGCAGTGATCCTCCTGCCTCAGCCTCCCAAGTGCTGGGATTACAAGCATGTGCCACCAACCCAGCTATGCCCCCAGTGCAGTGTCTGCCCCAATTCCTAGTGTTTCTGTGGTTCCTAGGTTTGCATTTGAGTAATGACACGAGAGACCCATGCCTTTGAAAGAAGTTCCGAGAGAAAGAGGCTGGCTGTCCTACGCCCGCAATGCAAAGCCACATAGGATGCTCCAAGGTGGGTCAGGAAGTCAACGAGTGAACCAAGATCGTGGCCCTGAGCCTTTACTGTGGTTTCCACAGGAAGGAACCATCAGGTGGCATAAGCAAGTCTGAGCAAGCTTAGGATGCCAGTTGGCATGGTGTCCATGGGCTCTGGCCTGTCGCCAGCAGTCTGGCCTGTCCCGGGGGTGGTGGCTCAGAGAGCAGCAGGACTATTGGCTCAGTGCAGAGAGTTAGGCGAGGAGCTGGTGGGGAACACCTCTCGGTGGGCTGCATATCTACACTGGCACGCAGCTCGCGTCTCTAGGAATCAGTGAGCCCTGGAGGGCATCTCTCTCCTGAGGGAGTGAAGCCCCAGGGTGTCAAAGCATCATAAAATAGAGAAAATAAAGCACGGTAACTACTCCTAGCACCCTTAGCCTCTGGATGCTGCCTTTTTTTTTTTTTTAATTGCGCTTTAATTCCAAGACCTGTCCCTTCTCTGGCCTTCCACTTAGCGCTCAGTCTGTGCCGCACAATTTAGCACCTGATTGCATGCTCTCATTTCCTAGTCCTCCCAGGGCACTTGCCCCAGTTTCCCACTCCCTCGGGAAGGCTGGGCTCTCCTCCCTCCTGCACCAGCGGGGATCTGGCGCTGTACCCAGAGCGCCATGGCCATTCTTAGCGCCACCACCCAGCCAGCTTACTCACTCTGATCACCTCCCCTTTCACATCTTCATCTCCTCCCCTCCCACCAGCCATAGCAAGACTCTTCCCGCAGTCCTGACCACATGGCCCTGCAGCGGCCTCCTCCAGCAATCTCACAGCCTCCACCACCTGACCAGTACCGCTGCTCACTAGAAACCTCTCCCTGCTACCTCCAAACCTCCTGTCTCACCACCCTCTTCCTGAAGCAGCCTCTCCCTTCACTCCCACTTCACCAGTTTCCAAACCCTGCTTAACGGCCGCCCGTTATATGGTTATACCAAATTCATCTACCATGAGTTGGCAGACTCTGAGTCAAAGCATTCATCTCGCTGGCCTCAGTGTCCTCCCAGGTAAGCTGCGGAGCTGGCTGCAGGGTCACTTTGGCTCTTTCAGGCTGTACACATCTGGGGAGCTGACATTCCCTCTTGAGATGTTCCCTGGTCTGTGGCAAGAATGTCCCTTATGGCAACAGGGCTATTGTGGCCAGCTTGTGCTCTCCCCAGAGTGGACACAGAGAGCTCCTGGAGGGAACCTTCTTATCTGATGGTTCGAATGGCAAGAGATGATCCGTTCAGCTCAGCTCCCTGGTGGGCATTGTGGTGAGGAGGGGGTGGCTATGGAAGGCTGGGATTAAATTCCCACCTTCAAGGAACTCAAAACTGGGAGAAACTGGCTATCACACACATGCACGCACACACACACACATGCATGCACGCACACACAGGCACACACCATTTGAGAATTGCCAAGGGAACCATGTGAATCTATACACTCAAGAGCCTGACATTCTTATCAACTTTCACTGTTTCTTTGTTGGGTTTTCGTTTTGATTTGACTGCACTGGGGATGGAACCCAGGGCCTTGCACATGCTAAGCAAGGCCTGGCCTGCCACTGAGCTACAGCCCCAGGGTCTGAGTCACTGCTTTTAACCCCTGTTTGTACCTGCCAGCACCAGACTCTTAGCAACGTGAAGCCACGCATGAGGACTGACTCCACTGCGCCTCAGGGCACAGTGCGTGTTGGGCACTTTGGGCTTGGAGATTATACCTTTGGGATTTGCCCAACGCTGTTTCCATTTTAAACATTTTCATTTCATCGTCCTCTTGACCTTAGAAAAGGCCTGAAATTTCCACATTTCAGTATGCAAACAGCACCTCCTAAAATGTCCTTGATACTTTGCACACACACACACAGTCTTATCAATGTGTGTGTTGATTTTTGGGTCAGAAAATATGGTAAATTCATTTATATTTTATACTAATAAGGGATAGATAATATTGAATATATAGATACATTATACAATGGTAAATCAAATTAATTTGTATCTTGCTGACACAAAAGGAATTTTTACTGGAACTTGATAAAATAATGTTTATTTAAATTTAAGATAATTCTACCTTAGGGATAAGACACACAAAGAATATTCAAGAAATTTTGCAAAAGAAGATTAACAAGTGGAATGGGTCAGACAGAACACTTCTACTTCTAGATAGTAATACACCTTATGAAATTGCAATAATTTAAAAATATGGTAGTAGTGAAGAACATACAGACATATCAACACATGAAAGAAAGATCTGAAGCAGATTAAAATACTCAGATATGATAAAGGGTCCCTTTCAAAACAGAAGGGACTGATTATTCCACAAGTGGCTTCAGAATGATTGGCTATCCTTTTGGGGTAGAAAAAAGATGCTGAGGCTCTTTCTCCTACTGTAAAATAAATTCTAAGTGGGTTACACAATTAAATGTTAATTTTTAACATTAAATTAAATGTTAAAATTAAGTCATTAAAGAATTAAAAATACATGAACATTTCTCAGATCTCAATATAAGAAGAGACCATTTATGCATAGATGGAAAGGCAGAAGTAAAATAAATGATCCATCTACCTTCATAAAACCTTCAAACTTCTGTAAATAAAAGCATCCAGAGATAAAATTAAAAGGCAGTGAACACATTGAAAAAAATGTTTTATATATGTAAATTATATACATATAAATTACACATATTTATCACAAAATTTTGCTGCTCTTGATATACGAGCACTTAGGAATCAGTAAGATAACAGTTGTGTATACCTCATGGAATTCTTGAAAGGAGTAAAGGAAATTAAGCAATACATGGAGTACTGAGGCAGTGCCCGGCAAATTGTAGGCACTCCATAAATGTTGACTGCTACTAATATATTTCTTAATCAATAGAAAAAATTTTAACGGTCAAAAGACATAAATAGGACTTTTTTTTTTACTGCTAGCGTTCAAATTTAGGACTTGGTGAATGTTAGGCAAGCACTTTAACACCAAGCTGCAACCCTAGACTAAGGAATTCTTTAAAAAGAAATACAACATAAAAACATGAAAAATGAACAGGTGTGGTGGTATCCAGTAATCCTAGCTACTCAGACTGAGACAAGACAGTCACAAGTTCAATGGCAGCCTGAGATCCTTAGTGAGAAAATAAAAAGTAAAAAGAACTGGGGTTGTAGCTGAGTGCTCCCTGGATTCAATCCCCAGTATCCAAAAAAAGCCAGAAAAAGAAAAACAAAAAACAAAAAACTATGCTAGTAGTCAGTAGTCAGAAATGCAAACAGATGCAAGAAACCATCTATCTCTCCTTACACCAACTGTGACCAACAAAATGAGTTTAGTTTTGTTTAAAAAAATAAAATAACATCCAGCGTCTTCTCATATAGTGTTGGTGGGAATTGTTAAGAACTCTTTTTCAGGGTTATTTGGCTGCAAATATCAAATGTCAATGTCTTTAAAATGTATTCAGTCTTCAATCCAACAATCTCCTTCTAGAAATTTATAGTAAATTTATATTCAGAAATGATATCTACCAAATTAAGGCAGGACCTTTCAGGTGCTATATTACTAAGGAAAGTATAAAGATTGTCAGCAACATTTTACCCACAATGCTATGTGTCCCTGTGCAATTTATAATGGGCAATGCAAAAAAAGTTAGCGATTAGAAATTACCTATTCATCCAACAAGAGAGGACTGGCAGCTAAGTGATGGCATGTGAAATAATATATAAGGCATGAGAAAATATGCATGGGAAAAGCATATGTACCAAAATGTTCCTAATAATCAAATCTGGGTAGTAGTGGTAGGCTTACGAGTGATTTTTATGTTTTTGTTTGGGCTTAGCTAGTTTTTTCAGATTTTCTATAATATTTTTTTATCATTAGACTTTAAAATGCTATCTAAAAAATTAAATTGCAGGACAAGAAAATCTGATCATCACAGCTGTGGGGGATTAGAGAGAATTAGGTAAGGTCCCTTCCCCCAAGGAGTCTGTGGTTTCTTTTAGGAGCATCTAGGTGTCACCTGGGCTCCACGTCACCACCAGTCTTTCCAGAGCACCTTGAGCATGCCTCTGTCACCCACTTGTCACTCAAAATTAGAGATGTGCTTTCCAAGAGCCCCAAACAGGTAGAACCAGGCTCCATCCTCTTTGCATCTCTAGAAATCCAGTGTGTTCTTCGAAAGAGCAACATACATTTAGAACAAAAGATGATCCCTAACAAAATACAAGTCAAGCTAAGTACCCGATGAATCACCCAGATGTTAGGATGAGCTCATAAGAGAAAAACGTTGGTTCTCCCTGAGATGAACCAGGAAGGTTTCATGAAGGACAAAGCCATTGAAAGCCATGTGGAAGCATGGATAGCATATAACCAAGAACATGGGATGAAGAGCTAAAAATGTCACTGAGGAGTGGTCCAAATGATCCCTGCCCCCCTTCTCACCTCGACTTTAGAAACACCCAGAAATGTCCTATCAGGACCAGGTCCTGTGGCCCTGAAAGGTGACCTATAGCCAGAAACTTAATGTCACCCTTACATGTCATCTTTGCTCCCAAGAGTCACCTCTCACTGATCTGTGATGCATGCAACCAGTGCACTGAACCATCCATACAGATTTCCTCATATTTGTTGGAAGTCTTTTATTAGGAAGCCAGTAGATTTAAATATCAGTTCCCAAAAGCAAGGGCTTTGTCCAAAACTTACTCATTACTTCATAATCAGGGCCTAGGATGGAATTTAATGAATAGTAAGTGCTTATTAAATGTTTGTTGAATAAATTAAATATGATAACTTAAATATTGGCTTATAGGAGCCTGCAGTGCATTACGCATACATGCGATGAATATATACACACTTCTGTGGCTGCCTTGTGAATATGCAGTATGTGTTCATACATAAGATATGTAGAAAACCCGAAAATGAATGTGCATGCTTGTGCATGCACACACACACACACACACACACACACACTCACAGCATTTGGGAAAATATCAAAAGGAGAAGCCCACAGCTTTCTCAGGAGTCAACTGCATCCTTTGAGAATAGAATCCCAATAAAATAGAATTTGGATGGTGTCACAAATAAATTTGCCTTTCTAAAAGCTCCCAAATTAAAACCTGAGAGGCTTGAACATGAGGACAGGATGGCAATGAATAGATATGAATTTGCTTTATTTGTGCAGCTCAGAAATCCTCTCCGTACCATTTCAGGGTGGGGAAAGCAAGCGGAGGGGAGGGGAAGAAGCCAGCCAGGCAGCACCAGGGTTACCTGTGACGCTGCCTCCTGCCCCCAGCTCTAGTCCCGAGGTTGTGCAGGAGTCTGGGGCCAACACAGCATGCTGCTCTCCCCACCCCCACAACCCTTGCAACTCTGCTTCTCCTGGGTCCCTGTGGTGGGGGATGCTTTAGGCTCATAGTGCCTGTGAAATACCCAGCTTAGCCGTCCATCCTTCTGGGCCCCCAGCCAAGCCAAGAGCACTGGCTGCCCCCCTCCTCCTGCGAGAAGAAAGTCACCACTATCGTCTTGCTCCGGCTTCATAAGCCCTGGGGCTCATTGTGTGTCCCCGGCACTCACAGATCCCCAGCACCTCATGTTAAAGACTGTGTTTAAGGGTAATATAAACAGTTTGATCTTTAAAGAACCCTGGATGCATAATATCTATACATAGTTCTTGAATTTTTATTCTAAAAACAATTAGCCAAAAAGCCCTTTTTATATGATATTTGCAACTACACTGACAGTAACAGCAATTAAACCCCGTCTGTTTGCTGAGAAAGGAGCCAACTCTCCATTTCTCCAGAAGCCTGTAAAATGTACAAATTCGGAACTAGAGCACTAAGCCTTCAAAGGTAGCCACAAGCCTCTTCAAGGTCAGGCCCCACCCCAGTTTTTGTCCCTTTGACCTCAATTGATCCCATCACCCTAACCAGTCACAGCAACCCCAAAGTATTCCCAGCATTTCCTGCCGTTGCCGAGTCTTTGCCAAGCTGGGTGCCTTCTCTGGTAGCTTCCGTTCTCTGCACCCTCTTACCCATCTGTATTTCCAATGCCACCCCCATTTAGGATAGGGCTGGCTTCCAGGTCTACCTCAGTCCCAAGGGGTGTCCTCTCCCCTGACTTCCTATATCTGCCTCTCAAGAGAGGTTTCTACCTGGCCAGGGGACAGTCAGTACCATAGGTTTCTGTGCCCTATTGACCTATAGTCTTCTTAAGGGCAATAATTCGTTTAGCTCTGTGTCTGCATGGGTGATGAATACATTGATGATGAATGAATGAATGCCTCGGCAGCCAGCCCCATAAAGGCCGACAAAGGGAAGCTCATGGGTGCAGGACGTGAAGACCAGGTTTCTGGGCCTGAGAGTTAGACACAGAGATGTAGGGTGGAATTTGGAAGCCAATCTTCCATCTAGACTCACACCACAGTTCTCACCCCTGAACACTGGGTTTCCTCTGATTGAATGCTTTCTTCAACCGCCTCTGTATGCTTTCCCAGGTGGGGAAAGGTTTCCCAGCTCTTAATTTTTACCTACTTTTTCATCATTCAACGCATTTTTTTTTTGCTGTTGTTGTTTTGGGAGGGTTTTGTTTTTTGGGGGGGAGTTGTTTGTTTGCTTCTTCGTTTGTTTGAAATAGGGTCTCACTATGAAGTCCAGGCTGGCCTCAAACTCTCAGCAATCCTCCTGCCTCTGCTTCCCCCGTGCTGGAATTACAGGAAACCACCACCACACCCAGCCTTCAACAAGAATTTTTTGAATGTCTGCTTTGTACACTCCAGGAGCTATGGAAACCTCCATGAACACAACACCCCCACCCCCACAGCCTACTCTAGAAAAGGGTGACACACCGCAGTAAAAGTAATGAAAAGTAAGCCGTCCAGTAGATCAGAAGGCGTGCAGCGCCCTGAAAGGCGAGTGTGTGGTGAGGCGAGATGCAGACTGAGGATTAGAACTGTGGCCAGGGAGTGTCTTGCTGAGAGGGTGACTTTGGTCTGAAGACTTGCTGGAGGTGAAGGAGTCAAACTCATAGAAATCTGGGAGAAGAAGGCTCCAGAGATGGGGACCAACCAGTGCAAAAGGCCTGAGGCAAGCGCTGGCCTGGGGGTCCAAAGGGAGCCCAGGAGCCCTTTCAGCAGCTGCAGGAGAGTGAATGTAGATAACAGGGGCAGATGGGCAGGGCCACAGCACTGCCAGGGAGCAGAGGAGGAATGTGTCATACTGGGGGTCTTAGCCAAATCCCTGAGGTTGCTTGGAATGATGGGTAGGAACAGGAATATCTCTTAGGATCCACTGCAATAGTCCAGGCAGACAGGGAAGTCCAGGCTCTATCTACTCATGCCTAAGACAGTGTGTTACAGCTCTAGCACTGCTACAGGGCATCTGCAGGGGCACCCAGCCCCGCAAAGCTGAGCTCAGTGAAAAGGAGGTGCTGCCTTCATGCTGGGAAGTTAGCAGACTGGATGGAAGAGAGGAGCCTCATGGTAAGGAGGGAGAGTCATGTTCCAAGGGCCTGACAAGGTGAGGGAACTTGGGAAGTCAGTCAAGCCCAGCTCAGGGTCACCCAGATTTCCCTGTGGGGCATAGATCAGCTCCAACCCCTAGAGAAGTCACCCTGGAACTCTGCATGGGATGGGGTGCAGTCCTGCTGCCCTGCAGTGGCTCTGAGCTGCACAGGTATCCAGGAGTTGGGGGATTGGAGGGGGCCACAGCCCCAGTCTCAGTCCTGGGAGCTTAGGAACATAGCCTCACTGTCCCCAGAGAGGTGACAACGAGTTGGCATAAATGGGAAGTTGAGCGACGCTGGCTCTAGACCTGGCACCGAGCCCATCCTGATTAACAACTGTCCAAGACTTTCCACTGAGTTTGAGTTTCCTCAGCTGAAAAGTTGAGGAGGTTGGGCCCCTTGAATCCAAGGTGATTTCCACTTCTAAAATTCCACACTTTCACAATCCCTTCCCTTCCCTGACTCATTGACAGCCTGTTCTCTATCCTAATGACTTGGAATTCACGTGAACACACTTGGTGTGGAACGCTTGTCTTTCTGTTTCATTTTCTAGTTACATTATTCCAGATAATACTCCTCTCGCTTGCCAAGAGAAGGGGAAAAATGACATTAATTAAAGATTTGGTCTGTGTCCTAATCAAAAATTTTGAAAATGAATGTATCATACTGTACGTTCTGTAATGTAGTCTGCTTTTTTACTTAGCAATATATCATTAACATTTTCCCATGTCAACACATAATCTTCCAAACCATGATTTTTACTGCAGAAGTAGTTTACCATATGGATGTACTATAATTTACTCAGCCAATCCTTTACTGTTGGACATTAGGTTGTATCTTCATTTCTGATATATAATGTCACCAACACTACAATGAACCAAGTTGTGAATACATGGCTCTTCATTCATTCACCTCTGGACTGACTTTCTTGAGATAAACCCTCAGAGGTTAAAGGTTTTGTGTCTCCAAAGTCTTCTTGGTCCATGTTGCTAAAATACCATCCAGAATTTAGGATTTCCTATCCATTTAGAATGCTAGCAATAGCTTGCGAATAGTGATCAGGACAATCTCATCTTGGGGCTGAAGAAAGACAAAGCAAGGCTGTGGCCCATTCTCTTTCCCTTTTACAGGTAGGGAAACTGAGGCTGGGGTTGGGACTAGATATCTGTCTTGGGCACTCCCCACAAGCCCAGGATCAAGAGACACTGTTAGTGTCCCATGACCTCTCCGCCTGCCCACTGCTGTCCCCATGACTGGAACTGGAACTCAGGCTGCTGCAACCTCCATCCTGCCAAGCACCCTGCCCCTGGCCCACTGCCCCTTGCAGCCCACCCCGTCTCTGAGAGCAGGCTGCCCTGGCCGCTTCTGCCTCTGCACTTCCCATCACCTTTCCCTCTTCGCACTCCTCCTCCTCCTCCTCCAGGGCCATCTCCGATGGAACACAGCAGCTGTCACCCCAGGGGCATCTCGGGGATCAGGAAGAAACGCCCTGCTTCCAAATCCTCTCCTCCCTCCTCTGTCAGGGTTTTCCTTCCAACCCCTGGCCAGGCCTCCTCACTCGCCTTCCCAGGCACCTTCCTGCTACCTGATTTTCCCTGTCTGTGGCTCCCATTTATTCCCTCGCAATGGTGCTTTCTCAGGATGAGACCCTCTCTCTGTTCCTAAAGGCTCCGGCCACACCCTCCTTCCCTCTGCCCACGCCCTGGGTACCTGCCACGGGCTGTCCCTACACCCTTTGCAAACCACTTGCCATGTGTTAGGCACAAACTCATCAGCTCTTGCCTGTCCCAGCCCTCGCCTCCACCCCTTGCCAGTGGACAGCATCCTTTAGGGGTAAGCTGAGGGCACACAGAGACCCTCTGTGTAGGAAGCCACCATAGTGCATTCTCCCCGCTCTGTATGGAACCTAGCATGACAGTGTGCTTAGAACTCACAGTACTTTGCCTTTGTGACACCCCAGCTAGACTCAGTGACTTGAGAGCAGAGGCCATATTTCATGGACCTTGTCCCCAAAGTGCATTTTCAGAGTAAGCAGCACTGGTGAAGAAAAGCAAATGTTATCTCCTCTTTTCTCTTTGCCATCCCCTGCCATCTGGGAATCTGTACCAAGAGTAGCTTTGGACTTTGAGGAAAGGATATGGGTGTCACGAGAACAAGTCACCTGCCAGAATATGCTGTCCCTTCCTCTCCCCTATCTGCCAGTTTTTCAGACGTGAAGAACAACCCTCAGGCAAGGTTAATTTGAGACATGAAGACCTTTGGCAATTGTTGCCCTCTGCCTACTTCTCCAGTACAAACTCATGCTAACCTGACTCATAGTCTAAAACAGACCCCAACTCTCCAGCTGCTCTTAAATTCTGCCCTCTCCTTGCATGTGCAAATCCCACCTACCCTCTAAGGGAGGCATCTGGGGCCTGGCTGGAGAGAACTACTCCTGGAGCCCTCTCTCCTGCCTGATCGCCAGAATCCCAATCGGAAGGACCAACCCTCTCCCCCTCACCTGGTCCAGGGGTTCGTGTATACTGTGATGAGTAACTTTGATCAGTCCACTGAGGGTTTGACTATTCAGAGAAAGACAGTTTCCTTTCCACACCTTCAAGCTGCTCTAGTGAATCTTTGCAACCCATTAAGAAATGGGTTTTTGAGGTCTAGAAATAGTTGTAGCCCCTACCATGGACACCTTCTGCACAGTGAGGCAAACACATCTTAGAACACTGTCACGTGTCAGAGCCCTCCCTCCCTCCCTGGATTATTAGTCCAGAACTCTCCAGAATACACAGATTAACACTTCTCTCTCTCTGGGAGACAATGGGACAAGTGAAATGGCTGGAGCAAGGGAAAGAGCAGGAGGTATTCTCTTTCTACTCTGCTGGGCACTTTGTAAATATCCATTTTGTCATTTCATTCTATGAAATAATCACAAACATTACTGGAGGTACAAGGAAGCCTGGTTCCGAGATGTTAATACACTAATCCAGGATCACCCAGCTAGCAAGGAGCAGAGCTGAGATCTGAACTCAGCTTCACCTGTCTCTGACACTCCTGTCATCTCCGGGATCAGCTCCTGGGCAGTAGTGAAGCCCAGAAAACTGGGCTCCATGTTTTCCTCCTATAATAGCAGTCACCTAGGACCTCCTCCAAGCTAGACTTGTGGGACCCTTCCTGGAAGACATTGCTCCTATTTCTGAGGAGGAGGCAGGCCCAGGGAGGATGAGTACCATCCCTGTGTCACACTGCTACCAGGCGGCAGAGTTAGGCCCACCCGACCCTATTGTGTCCCTGATCGCCCCTGCCTCCCTGTCCCAGCTTTGTCTCAGTCTCCCTCCTCCCAATGAACAGGAGCAGGACCTGTCCCAAACCAGTCCCCGCCAAACTAGCCACAGGGGTGTGGTCTTCTCTGAGAGGCCACATTAGAGGACGTTCAGAATCTTGACATGGGCAGGGCTCTAGCCCCAGTGCTAGACAGGAGGAACCAAGGGGGGCCTGGGTCAGATTCCCACAGGAGCCCTGGAAGTCCCAGTTCCATTTCTGAAGACCAGGCATCCTTGGTTGGGGACCACTGAGTGCCAATGGCTTTCTTTTTTCAATCAAAAAAAGATTGTTCAAGGCACCCCTGAATTTGGCCCTTGCTTGTATCCTCCCACCATTTGAAGCAATTCAGCAAGAGGGGAGCTTGCTGAGTGGAGCCACTGCTGTCCTGAGACTGGGCCTCAGTCAGTACCAAGCTCTTCTGGTCCCAGGGCAGGGGAGGAACTTCCAAGGCAGCAGGTTCCCAGGGTACCAGGCCCAACCGCAGTCACTCACACAGTTCACGCAAATGGGTGTCTTGAGGTCTAGGCTATGTCCCCAGCACCCCCAAAAAGGTGCAGAGCCCCGGATGAAGCCCCAGGCATCTCCCAAGGTCCTCCCTCTGGCTCACTGACTTTCTCCGGTGACAGAGGGTTATGTAACCCGGGAACAAGGGGAGCCTGGAGTTCTCCCCAAAGCCGCGGCGAGTGAATCAGTTTTTGCTGCCGTCATTTTCTCAGCAGGAATCTGCTTTATGCAGATTGGATTTAGGGGTTTTTCCTGGATGCTTCTGTTTCATTTAACATGCAAGGGCTAATAACTTGTCACAATTCAATAAGGCGGTGGTTACAAACACCCGGGCGGCTGCTTATTTAAATGCAGTTTTGTTAATTAGCTTCTCTTAACAAGGCGTGTGCTAAATCAGGCTCCCGGCTGGCAGCACCCAAGCCTGGCACGTCGTCCTCTCCCTGGATGGGATGGGAGGTCACATGTAGTCACTGGCAACAGGGTCAGAATTCAAGGCAAGGGGGCCTGTACCAGCCATCCCACTGCCTCAGTTTCCCTAATGTCATAGCATCGGTGACAAATTTTAAAAACAACTACAAGGAAAGTACACTCTGTCTCTTCCTGCCTGCCCTAGCCTTTTTTTCTGCCTTCGATTCCTGAGCCCATCTTCCTTTCCAAGGGCGTGGTTTGTGTTTATCTTGGTTGTTCTTTCCTGTCCCCTCTTCTTCCACTAATGCTTCGGCCTCCTCTGACACCCTTGTCCACTTACATACCCCCATGTGCTCAGTTTCGGTGGCAGGGGTACCAGGAACAGGGACAGAAGAAAGCCAGCAAGTAGCCTTGCAGACACTATCCACATGGTCCTCATGACCACCGGGCGGGATGTCCCCGACCTCCTTCTACACATGAGGAAGCAGAGGCTGGAGAGGTTACATAACCTGTTCAAGGCTGCTGGGACAGGCACCCGGAGAGTCCTTCTGGGTTTTTCCTCCAGGTCTGACTCTGAGGCCTATACTCTGCCCACTCTTGGTAGACAAGAGATACCAGGAAACGAGTACATATTGTGTGGCATTGTTCATTACTGCTGGCATGATGCTCACAGCACTGAGGTCTTGCTGAGAACACTGACCCTAGTGGAATCCTGCTTGGATCCTGGCATCTGGCCCCACCCAGAGTCTGCAGGAAAACTGTAGAAAGCCCCAAAAGACAGTTAGGCAGCTACTCTTGGTGGGTCTTGTCTCTGTGACTCCCAACAGGGTAGCCCCAAGTACTGACACTGGAGAGGAATCCCAGCCTTGAGCCAGAGGCAAGGGGGAGCCACCCACGCAGAAATCCCAGGACCTGTGCACCCATAGACACCCGCTGTCCTGATTGGATAGCCACACCCGTGTTTCTCAGAGGCAAAGCCGCAAAGAAAATATACTCAATTACTGCCAGGGAAGAACAGAGAAAGGACCGAAGTACAAAGGGGCAATGCAAGTGAGGTTAGGAAGGGGAAGATAGGCACTTGAGAGGCTGAGACAGGAAGATCATTGCAAGTTTGAGACCAGCCTGGACTACAAAGTGAACTCAAGGCCAGCATGGCAAGACCCTATCTCAAAAAAAAAAAAAAAAAAGGAGATATAGAACCCTGAGCAATGCCACATTGCCCAAACCCTTTCCCCAGAGGGTCTCTCAAAGCTGGCACTGCCCTTCCCACAGGAAAAGCCAGCTGTGCTTCCACATGAAACAGGTCCCTGCTCAGGGCCCTCCGGCTGAGGCTGCAGGCAGGTTTGCTAGTAGCTGAAACCTCCTGGGACTGAGACTGCCTGTTATGGGTCTGGGCAGGCAGGTGGGGGCCCTGAAGGTGTTCCCTATGACCTAGCAGAAGCAAACACCAGGAGTTCTGGGAGACTCGTTACCACATTACCAGCATGGACACTAACATCCAAGTAGGCTGTGTGCACAGATTTTCATTCTCAGATACCCCAGATCAGCCTCCAATGAAAGGGTTCTTAACCTTCCGGAGCAGCACGGCCCAATCTTTTTGGTACCAGGGACAAGTTTTGTGGAAGACAATTTTTCCACAGATGAAGTGGCGAAGCTGGGGGGCGGGGGGGGTGGTGGTAATGGGGGCTACTTTCTTTTATTATTAGTATCATGCTAGCATCACCACCTCAGCTCCACCTCAGATCATCAATTAGGTTGTCGGAAGGAGCAGCCAGACTAGACCCCAGCACACACAGTTCTTTTGGACCAGAGACCCCAGCTTGATGGAAGTGTTGGGCTGCTGCCTAGAGAAAGACACACACAAAGGGGCACAGAGATCTGGTTGCTGGTCATGCATCCATCCCTTGAAGCCTGTTCATGAGTCCTAGGTTAAGAATTCCTGCTTGAAAAGACATGTGCGCCTCTAAGCCACTGGATGAGGCTTCCCATATGGGGTCCTAGCCACTGTCTGAAATTTGCAGTTCTCTGAAACTCCCTGGTGGGTGGCCTGGGCATCTTCACAGGTCTGGAGGCATAGGTCTGGGTCCTGATGGCTTTTCAAGGGCTTGCAAAATGCTTAGCACACAGTAGGTGTTCCACAAACGTGTTGAAAGAAGGAAACGTTTCCATATGTTCTGTGATTTTGTACTACTCTATTTTTATAGCTCACACGAATGCTCTTAATTCATAGCATCGAGCCCATGATTCAAGTGTCTCATGTCATTAAGATCAACATCACGGCTTTTTAAAGGGATGTCTAGCGGGGCACATGGGGTCTGGCTTTCACATCCTCTGCCCTGGGTTTGTGGCATCCACACTGAGAAACTACCCCCTCAGTCAACCTGAGTCTAATTCTCCAAACCATTAGACTCTTCATTCAAGTCTGGCATGGGCAATAGCACTGGAGCTGAAAAGGATGAAGGGAGATGACCACACCCCAAATCCTGTCCATCACCACACACCTAGAGTAAGGAGAGGCACTGGGGCCCTCAGGCTGGTGCCTAAGGTGTGGGAGCAGCATGATGCTCCAGCCATGGCTTTCCTGGGCCATACTGAGATAGGCCCGGCACTGTCACCTCCCGAAGAAATCCAGCCTGCTCCCTCTCTCCCCCAGAAAGAGACAAGGCCAGCCAGCCATGTCTAAAGTCCAACAGGGGCACCTCCGGACATGAGCTGGGGGCTCTGAGCCTGAGCCAAACTCAAGGAGCAGAAATGCGAGGGTCCAGAAGAGGGGCTGAAGCCAGGCAGGAAGTTTGGTCTCTCCAGATGTCTCGGGGTGGCTGGGCCACCTGACATCACCAACTGAGGCAGGAGTGGCTGTGTAGGAGGCCGGTACAGGGGGAGGGAACTCCTACCCCCGCCCAGGCCTTGGAGCATTTGAAAGGCAAATGTGCTGGGTTGCCTAGGGAACGGGAGAGAAGGGACTTCCCTAGCACCGGTGACTAGTAAGGGATGGAGACGAGGAGCTGTGATGCTGAGAAAATTGTTTCCAAAAAAAAAAGTAAAAAGCGGTGACTAAGCAGCCCTGGTTATGTAAAGCGATCCCTGAGGAAGTGTGGGGAAAAGCCTGGAACCCACCCCCGGGTCCCTCCTCCCCACTCCCAGCCCCAAGCCTGCCGCCTCGGGGAGTTTCCACCAGCCCAGCCCCCTCCCGTTCCCCCGGAACTCCCTACTCCTCCGCAGGGCTGCTAGGAGGAGTGCCCTCCCAGCTCTCTGCCAAGGGCACCCCAGGAAGGCGAGTAGGGCAGAGCGCAGACAAGGGGCTGCCCCATCCCGGCCTCCAAGGTGGACTCTGACAACTGTGGGGCTTCTGTTTGGAGTATGGTGCCCAGGGTGTGCCCAACAGGGGGGGAAAGGATCTTCCCCATTCTGAAAATGAGGCCCGTCCACTGGGAGAACAGAGTTCCAGATAGGAACCTAGACACTAGTCCCTGTCAACTGTGCAGCCCTGGAGAAATGACCGAGCCAGGACACCGTCCACCCCCCACAAGGCTGCTGGAGTAATTCACTAAGACAACTGTGCACACACAGTTGCAGACAGTGGGTGACACATGGGAGGCCCTCGCCCTGTGCTGGTCCCCTTCTCTCTTAGCCAGAAGGAACCCCGGAGATCGTCTGAGATTAGCATGAGACTCTCTCGGGTCTGGAGTCTACCCATCATTGAAGTCTACCTATATTCTCAGACCCCAAAACTCAGTCTGCCTGGTGAGCATGAGGCCAGGGTAGCCTGGGCCTGTAGGCTCATAGTTCCCACCCCAGGGATGGTTTCCCAGAAGGATCCTCTTGAGAGCAGCCCAAGAGAACCCCGGAACCTCACAGGATTGGTGAGACTTTGTCGCTGAAAAGCTCTCATCTGGAGTCCAGGCAGTATGGCCAACGCCACTAGCTTTCTGTTCTTACTGTGTACCCTGTGAAACAAGGATGTCTGTCCCTAGCGAACTTGACCGAGGCCTGAGAGATAAATGAAACTGTGACTCACTCCCTACCCTCAGATGAAAAAAGGCAAGAAAGATATCAAGGAGTCTGTCCCGCCCCTAACATCCTGTGCTTTACCAGGCAGTCTTCTCTCTCGAGGGTCTGTTTGTCCCGTGTGGCTGTTTAAGCCCTGATTCTTCTCATTTGGCCTCCTTGGAAAGTAAAAGAGCTAATAAAAAAAAAAAAAAAGGAGAGAGAGAGACAGCGCTAACCACCTTTTGTATGCTCATGCCAAATAAGCCCAGCGTACAAAGAATACCGTCACATGGAGTTCAAGGCCTGCAACCTAACATCTTTCTAGAGGCCCCAGGGATGGGAAAGGAGATCCACTGTTTGTTTTTTGTTTTTATTTTTGTTTTTAAAGCTCCATTCCCTGCAGTTCGCTTGCACTTAATCCAAGGCCATGGGAGAGGTGTGGAGGTGCCCCACCCCTTCCTGTGCCCTGGCTGCCAGCAGCTTACAGTCCTCTCTGCCCCAGCCTAGGCCCAAATCCAGCTTCTCCCAAGCCCAGTAGGACCACCGGGCTTTCTTCTGGGATTCTCAGTACCGCCTGCATTTGCTATTGAATTGGAAGAGTTAGCTGAGCATCTTTCCTCCAAACTTGGCTTTCCTGGCCCCTCCCAGTGGGAAGCGCAGGGCTAGGGACACAATAGAAGTAAGTGATGAAAATTTGCCTGATTGATGCTTTCGCAGGAGACACTGCCCAGTTTCCCAAGAACTCTACCTGTTGGTGGACGGCAGAGTGGGGGACCGCGAACCAGCCCCCACTCTCCCTGGGCTTTTAGTCTCTGTATAATGGTGGGGAGCGGGGGCAGAGGGTACTTGTAATCTGTGACTTGGATCCTCTGCTGAGACCCTAAGAGCTCTGCCTGGTGGCTTCCATGGCACCCGGAAACCCCCCAGTCTTGGAGCCACAGCCACATATCTGTAACAGCCTGAGCTTCGCTGGCGACCTTTGATAAGTCACTTCTTTATACCTCAGATAAGGAATCTGCACATCGAGGATGGTATCAGCTGTCTCAGGGTTGTGCAGAGAATGAGCGCCTGGGACACCAGGGTGCTCAGAAACACTGCATCCAAATACAGGTCCTGCTGGGACAGGGTCCTTCCGTGGGGAGTGCGGGTCTCCTCCGCAACTCAAGCTCTCCTCTAGCACAATGGCCCACACACATGGGGAGCCATGAGGCGGCTGACTCTGAGAGGAAACCCCGTCCTCCACCTCCCCCGCCTCCCATCCCACCTTCCCACCACCTACTCCCCAGAGGCTCATAATTGGTGTTGTGAGGATTACTCACCAAGCCAGCGCAGAACTGCCACCCCCACAGCCCAGACCCCCCACACAGGCAGACTGACTGAACACTTAATTGGAGTTCCTCACACCTCCTAGGACAGCCTGCCTGCCAGGGATGACAGGAGTCAGGGCCTGGGGGTGGGGGCAGGGCTGACACTGGCCAAGGACTTGGCCTTCCCCAAAAAGGTTCCCTTCAGATGTGTCCCCAACAAAGCACTACGTGGCCTTCAGATGGCCACGTAGGGCAGAGAGGAAAGGCCAGGGCAGGCCATTCCAGGGGACCCTTTTAAGAATAAATCCAGGAGACACGCAGGGAACAGAGCTTAAAAAGGAATTGAGGGCAGGGGATTTAGCTCAGCGGCACAAGCACCTGCCTGGCAAGCACGAGGTCGTGAGTTCAATCCCCGTTATCAAAAAAAAAAAAAAGGAAAGAAAGAAAGGGAGACCTTGGTGCCTGGTTCCCAACCAAACAGAACTTCTAGAACCTTCTCAGAGGTTGGCTGGAAGAGCTCTGCTCAGGCCTGCTCAGCTCAGTAGAAAGGGTGCCCCAGCCCTGGCTTCCAACATCAGTGGACTCTTTCCCCTTCCAGAGCCACAGAGGAAGAAAGCAGCAACAGCAGGGAGGCAGGGGGACACAGCTGGGGTGCAGCAACCGCCACCCTATACAGGGCACCTGCTGCGAGCCCGCAGAGGCCAAGTCACACCGTGCCACCTACGATACGCCTGCTCCTATGTGCGCCCCCATCACTGCCCCTGCTGGAGGCTGAGTGGGGTGCTATGAGGAGGCAGGGCCCAGGCTTAGGGGGCAGCTCACTGATTTGGCTGTTGGGGAAAGCTGGGGACGTTGACTCTGAGAGGAGCGAGGTCACTCATCAGTTCATCTGTGCTGAGACCCAGCAGCACAAGTGACACAGACACCTGTGACAGAACTCATGTAAACTCAGGACAAGTAGAAAGGCAGGTGCAGCTGGTTCCCAGCTCCGGGGTACAGTAGGCAGCCCCCAGCCCAAGTCCAGGGGCCACTGGAGAAACGGAGGCGCCAGTGGTGGCTGCTGTCTGGGGGTGATGCAGCCTCCAGGTTGTCCCCTCCTCTGGGGCGGGGGGACTGTCCCACCATGAGTTAGAAGGGGTGGTGGTCCTGGGAGGGGACACAGAATGGGGGACACAGCTGGCAGAGACAGCCAGGCTGCAATGTCTCCCTGAGGACGTGGAAGTCAGAGAGGGAACGGCAACCTTTTCCCCACACCCCCAGCTGCCGCCGCAGCTCCCCAGGCTCGCGTGTCTAATTGGATTCCCTCTGCCTCCTACAAGGTTATCCTGCATGCCAGGAAAACACCTCATGGTCGGATTCTCTCCTCCCTCTCAAGAGGAAGGCTGGGGGCTCGGAGCAGCTCTGCCATTCACAACATTTCCCCGCGCCCTAGCCGCCCCCAGCTCCGGGTAACGGGAGTGCTGCGCAGGCTGAGGAGCTTGAGAAGGGTGGGAAGCAGGGACTGAGCCACCTGGCTGCCTTCGGCTGTCACAGGCAGACCCTGTCAGATGGGGACCCCAGCAGCAGCAGAGGCCTGCCTGTCTCCTCCAGGGCCCAGGGGTTGATCCCAGGGGCTGTGTCCTCCCAAGTGCATGTAGCTCTTGAAGCTAAGAAGGATCCCACCGGCCACATCTTCCCCACTGGCCACCACATTCATCCCCTCCATGCAGCACAACTCCCACCTGCACCCTAAGGCTCCCCACTCCCCGCACCCAGAGCGATGCGGTCACAGCTGTTCTTCCTAGTGGCATTCCCCGTGGCAACCTGCCGCCCAGGGGTTCCCCAGCTTCCTGGTTGGGCTCAGGGAAACACCTCAGCCCTGGATTGCCCACACTGTTCTAGGCTTGAAGCCCAGTTCTATTCAAGGGGGCTGTGAACCCACATCTTAGGCAGCAGAAAGGAACAATCACTTCCTTCTACCGAGAGATGTTTTCTCTAGTGTACAACATCCTAGAGGCCAGTGTTGGTGTCATCTGTGAGACCTACATAGCACCTAATGTCCCAGGTGCCCAACCCAAGAAGTGGGAGGGGTGATAAGAAGGCAAGGTGGCACCATCCCTATGCCTCATGGTCCACACAGCATCCTCAACATCCACCGAGGACAACCCCAGCCAAGTCCAAGGCAAGGGACCAGGCTGTGTCTGAATATAGCCCGCGCCTTCTCTGTGCCGACTCCTCATGGCGTATTAGGCCAGCAGGTTTCCCTCCTCAAAAAATGTACCTGTTACCTACTACTCCGTACTCACTAAGCAGAGATCCTTCTCCCTCCCCAAATTTTCCTCCTTTTTCTCCTTTTCTGATTCCCACCACCTCCACCCCAGCCCTCTCCTCTAAAAGCCACCATGTTTCTGTCAAAAGAGGAGGGGCAAGAGACAAAAACAATACGGTAGCTGGGAGGAAACCTGGAGTCCTATCTTTTTGACATTGAACGCAAAACTCCAGAACAGCATCCGCAGGGTTAGGACAGCAGCCTGCCATCCACTGTGGTCTCTTCTTCTCTGTCCTACAAGCCACGCTCTCATTTTCCATCCTGTAAATGTCAGAGATGCCACAGAGGGAGGAGCAGGAGGAGGATGGAGAAGCGAAGGAGGGGTGGGAAATAGGGAAGGTAGAATGTAGGGGGATCAGGGAGGGTGAGGAAAGGGGTGAACTCTACCCCAGCTGCTCACCAGCTGGCCCTGGCCCATGCCCCTTGTCCAGGCAAGCACTTGCTCTGTAACACTCTCCCTTGGGACCCCCGTGGTGCCCCCTTGTGCCCAGAACCCATTGCATCTCTCCAACAGGCCTGCTCCCTGGGACCCCTCACCAGCTTCCCTGGTCATGCAGGCTTTCCTTGAGGCTTCTCTGAGAAAGTGGCACTGACTGGCATTGGCTTATCCAACCAGCATCTTGGATTCTCTGATTAGAAAAAGAGACAACCCACCGTTTCCCCTCTCCCCTAGTGCATCTATCCAGTTACTGATATCAATAAGTGACTGCATTTTAAGCAGTCAGGAAGTAAGCAGTGGAGTTAGAGGTGGGGTGGGATCTGTTTGCAGTTAGGAAGAGAAATAGCATCCAAAGATCAGTAGAGGAACAGGGGACTCCATTGAGGAGAAACTAGTAGATGGAGGGGCAGGAGGGTGGCATGGACACCTGGAGGAAGGACCAGTGACAATCAAAGTATCTCACTCATGGAAACCTCCCGAAAACCACAGGAGCTGTCAAAAGTCAGTGTGTGTCTACCAGCTGCAACACAGACTGACCCTTGTACCCTTGAGAATCTTCATGTTTTCTACCAAATCCCATCTATGAGTAAAAAGAGAGATGAAAGGAGGCAAGGGGTTTGCAATGGCTCCCGGAGGCCCCTGTACTCCTAAGACACTCAACATGTGAGCCCCAGGTTTGGCATTTCAGGATTCCATCCTGTGAATAAACCACTGCCCCCAGTTGAGGCTTTCAGGCAGAGAGGGAAGAAGGGCGATGGTTCCTAGTGGTCCCTTGCAGAGGTACAGTGATGACAACCAACCTGGAAGCCTACGTACAGACCCTGTATGTATCAGAGACCTCCCGCCTTGTCCCAGGAGTAGCCCAGACCACCCTGGCCATTCCTGGGGGGCACAGATGGCCCAGAGAAGCTCACTGCCGGCGCCTCTAGAACAGGGAACCCCCCCCTCCAAGAGCCAAGGAGTCGGGCAATCCTTCCTGCCCACTCAGAGATTCCGGAAGCCCTTCCAGCCGGGGAACCCGCCTCCCCAACCTCTCTCTCACTTCCTCTGTCTGTCTCCTTCTCGCCACTCCTGCGAGTGCACAGGAGGGCTGAGGGAAGCCCCGTGTGCCTGTGATGAACGGAGCTAATTTCTGGTTTGCTGGTATGCCGCAGAGGCGCTGCCTCCGTCCCCTCCCTCCCAGCAAACCGTCTCCCACACACAGACAAATAGGCTGCATATTTAATTGGAATTCCTCACACCTACAGGGTAAAGCCTTGTCAGTAGAAATAGAGCCCACAGCCAGCTGGCTTCCCCCATTCCACCCACCTTGTCTCTTAAAAAGAAATCCCCCCCCCATACGTGAACACCACCCACGGGCCCTTGCACATCCCTCCCAGCATGGTTGTAAAGGAGGGATTGGTTGGCAGAGCTGCTCCTCGCCTGGGCTGCTACAGCTGGGCCCACCCAATAGAGACCACCCAGGGGCTTCTGCCTGGCAGACAGGCCCTGGAGGCCTTTTCTTTGCCCATTTTGGGAACTGCCTTGCCAAAGCTCTCAGCGCTAAAGGGTCCCTGAAGGATGCCGCCAAGAGATGCAGGCTGCATGGGCATAAGGGAGCAGGTGGGTGGAGAATGGAAGGAGAGGAGAGCCCTAAATCTAGACTATTACCTTTGAAGAGACCTTAGCGTCCATCTCCCTGGTACAGGTGGGAAACCAAGGACAGAGAGACAAAGAAAAAGGCATCCACGGCTAACATACAGCAGACCCGGGCTGAACCTTGGTTATAGTTCCAAGGATGTCACTCTGCCCTTTGCCCTGTGTATCTCTCCCCAAATGCAGAGGGAAAGTAGTACAAAGAAGATGGCAGGACCAAAGGAGTAGGGGCTCCCGGAGGCAAGCTCAGAAGGACGAAGTTCCAGAGGGCATGAAACGAACCCACTAGGAGTCCCACAGGGGAAAGTCAGATTGGTCTATTCCCACATGGCAGCATGGAAGGAGGTCTAGGGGGTCAAGGTAGGGCAACAGAAGGCAAAGAGGGTGACAGGCCTTGAGGATGCCCTGCCCAGGAAACATACCTGGCCATCCTGGTAGGGACAGATGGGACCAGCTGCTCCAGCATGAGGAACCCCCATCCTTCTTGGAGTGACCTTGACATTCAGGGTTAGCAGCCTCAGCCAGGTTTGTAGGGACCCCCCTGGTGGCCCACGAGTGATTCCTGTCTTTCTGCCTTTCTCCCCGCGGATCTCCTCCTTCCCTCTCTGGCTGCAACTGCGCCTGGCACAGGCCCATACCAAGCCAGTGTGTCAGCGAGTAGACAGCTGTCTGGGGGGCTCCGAAGAGCGCTGTGACATCCTCATACTTACCCACAAAATATCATCTCAGTTTGCCTGAAAGTTCACCATTAGTGACTCATCTCTTTGGGTTAAACATAGCCCTCCCTTCTTAAACACAACTGCTCTAGGAAAGAACTCATTGAGTTCTTCATATTCCAGTGTGAATGGGGAGATCCGGGCAATGGGGAGCCAGAAAGGAAGGCAGGAATTGGAAGCAGAGAAAGAGACAAAGAGCAGGAAGGAAATTTGTTGAAAAGGAAGAGATGAAAGAAAAGAGCAGCTAGAGGCAGATTCAGCTCAAAGCATGGCTACTCGACAGCAATCCGAGTGACCCACCTTGGAGGCTGGGGTGCGGGAGGGTACGTCAACTGCCCTGCTCAGAGCTGCTCCAAGTGCCCTCATGTAGTGCTCATCCTCATCTCTCCCAGAATCTTCTGCTCAGAGCAGAGAAGATCTCTGGTAGAGAAACAGGGAAAAAATGGTACTGGGAAGGATATAGGGGCTGGAGGAAGTAAAGTGAGGACCTCCCCAGTGAGAGCCTCCACCAGAAAGATGGATGTGTGAATGGAGGCAAAGTCCCCTCTCCCTCACTGGTAACAAGGCTGACGCCAACATAGTGACCATCCCTCTGAGGACCACAAGGCTGAGGAGGCCTCTGCTGGCCACGAGTGTGAGCAGGAAGTTCTGGAGGGAGTGAGGCAGGCTGGGTAGCGAAAGTTCCCCTTAAGATGGTGACGTAGCAGGAAGAGACCCCAGGATCCCAGCTGAGAAATCCCTCTGGCTTCTACCCTCCCGACTCCCCATTTCTCTCTTCCCTGCTCCTCCACCCACTTTCTTCCCTCCATCCACAGTCCTTTCCTCAAGCTCTCCAACCTGCAGGAAGTGGCCCGTCCGCCATATTGAAACCGTCCCCTGTGTCTCCCTCTTAATGAGCCAGGTTAAATATGCTGTAATCAGAGTAATCATACACCTGGGCTGGTTCTCGAGAGAAATGCCTTTTGTACTGTGATAGGACATTAATAGCAATTATTCTGCTTTGTAATTGGAGCTTTAAATACTAATTCAAACAGCCAGAGGAAAACCAATTAGTGCTAATTTATCTCTATGTGTTTTCCAGAGCTGGTGTCTGTCACACTGTGAAGAAATAGGTTGGTAATTAGTACAGTTGGGTGGTAGATAGAAGTAATTATCAGATTCTTTCATTTTTCTTTGAGGGGGGGAATGAGTAGGGGGTAGGGAAGGCCAGGGTAGGTTCTGTAAGTCTTTGTTCCCTTGAGGTTTACAGGAGCTGCTCAGGTAATACAGAGAGACAGTTGGGTTCCATTGGAGATACCTTGAAGGCCTTAAAGGAACCTTTCAGCTGATAGGCCCCTGGAAAGACCGTCAGCGAAGATATGGCTAGCCATCTTGCCTGTTTGGCTGAGGGAAGGCTTATGAGCTGCCCAAAGCTGACCATGGGCTCAAGGAGACAGCAGGACCTGGGTCCCAAGGCAGCCTGTCAGTCCCTGTCTGTGTGGCCTGGCAGATGTGCTAAATCCCTCTGATTGCCGCTTTCCTCACTGGTAAAATGAACATAAAAATACCTGCCTCACAGAGTTGTTACGAGGATTGAATTAAATATCGAATGAGCCTCGAACCCAGTAGTAACAGGCATGAGTTCCTAGGTGCTTACAGTTCGCCTGAGACTCTTCCATGCATACCTCTAATAATCCAAAGCTACAGGCTAATCACCATGTCAGATGTTTCCCTGTCCTGTCCAGACCTCTCACCAGTCCAGCAGCCCCGGAGAAGTTGCTTAATTGCACTAAACCTCAGATTCCTCATCTTTGTAACACTGGCAACAGCAGTACCTTCTGCACAGAGTTATTGTGAAGATTAAATGAGGCAATGATCATAAAGCTCTTAGGAGAATAGCAAGCATGGAGTAGGAGCCGCATCAAGGTCACTTGTCATTATCAACATCATTATGTTATTATTTCATTGCCTATGGTTTTGTGGTAATCTATACAAATCCTCTATTGAAGGTGGTAGATATGGTACCATAAGTAGGTTTTGTTAAATGTCTGACACATATTCCGGACTGTAGGCAGCTGGTCCCCACTATTTAGAAACAGGCTAGCAACCCTGAGCAAAGAGAGAGGGGATGCTAATGGCACTTCACAAAACTTCTCCCTTTACAGCATGCTGTCACCTGTGCTATTCTAGTGGTTCCTCATACGCGAGTAGGCTGAGGATTCCTTCAATTCTCATTTTCTTACAGGTAGGAAAATGAGGATTGGAGAATTTAAGTGACTTGCTTAAGAATGTGCTGAAATTGGCGGCTAAAGTCAGGTGTTTTACTGCAAAATCTGCACTCCCAAAATCTTTGGTGGATGGATGAATGAGTGCGTGTTCCACATAAGCACAGACCCTAGGCTGCAGGGTGTGTATACTTCCTCGTGAGGATCCAGGTTGATCAAGGGGTGACCTGTGGGGTGGAGCCCCAGAATTCTCCTGAGGAGAAATGGTGTGGTGGACAGTTGGACAGCTCTCCTCTTGCCTTGGTAAGGACTTTACAGTATTGAATTATAGACAGTCCATGAATTAATGATGGTTCAACTCAATGGTTTTCGACACAGGGATGATGCAAATGCCATTCACATGCAGAAGAAACTATGCTTGGAATTTTGAATTTGGATCCTTTTCCAGGCTAGCAAGATGCACCAGAGAACATGCCTGTGATGCGGGCCAGTGGCAGGGGACCCAGTCAGCTCCACAGTCAGGAGGAAAGTCACCAACAGTATGATTGCTGTGTTGCTAAACTGATGCTCAGTGAATTAGGTAGACTAAATTCACCTTCAAATAGTAATAATTTTCACTTAGGATGAATTTGTTAAGACATAACCCTATCCTAAATCAAGGAGCATGTGTAGTGGGCAACACTGAAAAATCAGAGGTTACATCTAATGATCTGGAGACCCAGGACCTCTCCTGCTCACCACAGACCCCACCCCACCCACTGATGAAGTCAGGGGACCTGCCTGGGCCCAGGAGGCATTTGAGGTATGACCCATGGGTGTAGCAAGAAGGAGGAGGATGGAGGAGGTCCACCCGAAGCAGAGGTCTGAGGAGGGATGGGACACACAGGTTTAAGAAGCAGGATTAGACAAGGAGGGTAAGCACTGGGGAGAGGAAGGGCTGTAGTCAAGGTGGGCTTTAGCACCTACACTGCAGGGGCATCTTTGCCCAGCACCACCTCCTACAGTGTTTACTGCTCTCCTAATGGGACCCTGCCTTCTGCCTACTTTTTACTAAAGTCCCGGGTATCTTAGTACATTATGTGGTGCTATAACAAAATACCTGAGATAGGGTCACTTATAAAGAATAGAAGCTTATTTGACTTATGTTTCTGGAGGCCGGTGAGTCCTAGGACATGGAGGAGGCATCCACTTGGCATCTGGTGAGGGCCTTGTGCTGCATCATAACATGGCAGCGGACATTTCACAGCAGAAAGCAGGACAAACATGTCAACTTGCCTCTGTCTTCTGCATCTTACAAAGTCACTTGTACCATCATGGTAGCAAAAGTAGCTGCCTCCAGATATCACAATGGCATTTCAAAGGTAGCATTAAGGAGGTCAGGCTGGCTAAGGCAGCAGAGGGGCAACGAGAAAATGTCTATAGAGACCCAGAGGGAAGAGGGCGGCAGGGACACAAAGAAGGAGAAGGGGAAAAGAACAGGAAGCAGGCCCATGAGCAAGGGGAAGAGATCAGTTATGCATGGATCCAAGCAATGAGAATAGTGAACTAGGGCAGGAGGAACTGTGGGCAATCTCTTTTCTTTTTGGTTTGGGTATTGTATTTTCAAAATTTTCTACACTGAGTGTATTTCTCTTTTATACAAAAAAAAACAATGAAACTTTATTTTTTGGTACTGGGAATCGAAGCCAGGACCTCACACTTGCCAGGCAGCTGCTGTGCCGCTGAGCTACATCCCTGGCCCTGAAACTTATATTTTAGAAAGGAAGGGACATATGCTCGAGACATTTTGAAGGAAGAACTGACAGAACTTGATAAGTGACTACTAGATAAGGGAGATAAAGGAGCTAGATGGATCAAAAATAACTCCGAAGCTTTGCTGCTGGGTGAGAGGGAAATAACTGAGCACAAGCGGGCGGTCACAGGGAGAGGACCAGCTCAGTGTCAGGCTGCGGTGTCCCGCTGCTGGCTGCTGGAGGGCCGTCACCTGGTTGCAGAGGGTCTCTTTGCAAAGAGATCTGAGGCACCCATGGAGAGGCTCTTGGGGTGGCCTGGAGCCAAGGACAAAAGTCAGAAAATTCTTATCCCAAGGCTTGAGCTGCTGTCAAGGAACGTGGTGCCCTTCCCCCCTCCCCACACATGCACACACAAGAACCGGGCCAGCTTCCCAGCTTGGGCGCTTGGGCTGCATAGTTGGTGTGAAGAGGCAAAGGCGAGTCCGCAGGAGCGGGGGAGGGCTTCATGGTACAACCAGAGAGCCAGCAGGACTCATGAGACTGAGGTGGGACAGAGGTGGCAGGATGAGGCTTGGGAAGGCCCCAAGGGACCCGCTGTCACTAGATGTGGGAATCAAGGAAGTCCTGCTCTAAAGGATACAGGCTGCCTGTCTCCCATAAAGAAAGGTCTGTGTAGATCTTAGTTTCCAGTCAGTGCCCCCTCCCCAGCTGTCCAGTGCTCAGATAACCACTCTGCCTGGCTCCCGGTTCCACCGTGGTCTGCAGAGGGTCTGGATGTGGTCCAGCCTCAGAAACCAATGACCCCAGTCCACATGGCCCCAGGATGGAGAAGGCTGTCCCTTCTGGCCTCTGGTGCCATCTGTCTTGTATCTGCTGGTGACACAGCCAAGGGTGGGTCTCCCAAGCCTGAGGGTGGAACACTGCCTATGACTGGGGCCAGCAACCAGCCCTCCCCACTGTCCACCCCACCCTGCCCTGACTCCCCCCCACCTCCCCACCAGCCCTCCGTGCCAGGCCTTCCTCCCTGTACCTCGCCTCAGAAGACTGTACTGACTGGGCCCAGGCCCTACTTGGGGCTGTGTCTCAGTTTCCTTGGCAACCAAAGGGGTGGGTGAAAAGTAACACACAAAGCAAACAAAATGAGCTCCACATGGGTGACCCAGGAGCAATCACCTCAGCGTCCTGGGGCCTCGATGGCCAGGCTGAGGGATGCCTGTCTAGCTCCTTCTGCTGTAACTAGGAACTCCTTTGAATACTCGTAAGGAACACTTCCCAAGATACTCTGGTATCGCTCATGCTCTCACTGCTCTGCGGAGCTGTGTCACCAGGAAAAAGAAGATTCCATATGAGGGGCCCGTCTATGCAAGTGCTGGCGCTGAAGAGGCTGAGACTTCAGGCTCCCAAAGTCAGTCCTCTGCCAGGGGGTAGCAGAGGAGCCACAGAGCCACTGGACAGGAGCTCGGGGCAGTCCCTACAGGGAAAACCGAGCCTGCTGGGGACCCCAGTGCACCCAGGAGTCCTGAACTAACATCATCACCCCGTCCCTGCCTAAGGCCCTAGAGTATTGGGGGAACTTTCAACAGGTGCTATTGGAAAACCCCTTGCCATGTATGGCTAGGATTCCACAGTGGCTTTCAAATACTTTTTATGAAGTTACAAATGCATATGCCAAGGCTACAGGTCTCAAGTGAATGCCTGCACAGCTTTCCACCTGTGGGCTCACCACCAAGATCAAACTGTAGATTTTCAATACCCCAGGAGGCCCCACATACTTTTGTCCCACCTCCACACCTCCATCAGTGTCCCCATCAGTGGGGACATTATTCGGACTGCTGTCACCACTGATTGGTTCTCAACACCGTGTAAGAGGCATCAGGTGGCAGATGGTGATTTGTGTCATGGTCTTCTGCCTCCAGAGTGAGCCGATGGCTGTGGGAAGCAGCGGGTCACTCCCTTCTCTCCCTGTGCCACGTGCTGCTGTGCTTTGGTTTCTCAAAGGCTCTCGGGTCTGTGTCTCAGTTGGAGGCAGTCAATGGTGACTTTCTCCTGGCCATCTGTGATCTTAGGGCCAGGTACAGCCACACCACTGGGCTCAACTCCAGGGTACTACCACTTCTACCCTGCAGAAATCACATGGCGATGATAGCAGGTCTGACAACATTGCAGGGATAACCTTGAATTCCCTCTAATTTACAAGAGGAAAAAAGATAGGGGGGGATTATTCGAAAACTGCGGCACTTTATTATTAGTAACATATTTGTCTGTGATACATCTCACAACTGCTGGTCCCACACCAGCGTGTCACAGCTTTGAAGCTGAAAACTGCTAGTCTCAGGGGTGTGATTTCAGAAGTAAAGAAAGGCCACTTCCTGCCCCCAAAATACCTCTTTCCTCCACCCCACTGCCTCCACTAAAGTCTCACCCTGATCATTTTATTGCACTGCAAAAATCAGCCCCTTTTTAATTGCTTGGAAAGAGAATGGAGAGAGAATCATTTAGTCCATGGTGTCCCTTAGCGTGACTTACAGTGGAACTGAAACTCATATGTCTCACTCTTGCCCTTGTGCGGCCCTCTCTCCATCCCCATCACAAGCTGAGGAGAGAGGTATTGTTGTGCCTGCCTTGCACATGAAAAAAACTGAGGCACAGGGAGGTTACAGAACCCGCCTAAGGCCACACGACCATCAGTGGCAGAGGTGATCATTTAAACCCAGCTTCATCTCCTCCAAAGCTCATGTTGTGACACACGAGGGGGCAGAGGGACAGAAAGTCCCGGGCGTCTGTGAGCAAAGACAGAGAAGCCACACTGAGGAGCAAAGTGACACCTTGGGGTATAGAGCAAAGTGTTAGGGAGAAAAAAAAAAAGAGCTTGATCACACCGGATGCCACTTTCACCGGGCAGGCACTTTTCACTGGGACAAAATTGACACCTGTAATTTAAAGGAGAAGAGGTTTATTTTGGCTCCAACATCTTATGTATGATATTTCAATCTCTACAGAGCCTTGTGTGAGGGATACTCCAAGCCCCTTCTGTAGATGAGAAAGTCATGCTTAGAGTTAGGTACATCACCACTAGGCCTCAACCTCCACGAAGGCAGGAACTGTAGCTGTATGGCAGCCACCATGTGTGACATCATCTGGGTGCTCATTACCTATACAAGGACTTCACTGTACGAGGTCACGTGGACGTGTACGGCCAGGTGTGGCCAATCCCAGAGACCACCACATCCTTGTCACCAGATGGCCCCACAGCAACAGGCCTGGCTGGAGATGTAGCATGAGGTTGAGAAAGGATGCAAGAGCCCGATAGGAAGGCGTGTTTAATTTCCACCCAAGGAGCAAAGGGGCTGCCTGCCTAGATCTCCTGAGGCTCCTTGGCAGGAGCTCCAACTGCCAAGACAGCACCCACACTGTCCATGACTCCACCACAATGTGTCCCCTCCCTTGGCTCCTAAATGCTCAGGGTCATGGCTGCATGGTTCACCAAACTCATACCAGGGAAACACTGTGTTCCAGGCACTGTGTTAGGCTGACATCACAAACCGTATGAGATACTGTCATGTCCTCAGGATCTAGAAAATGAGAGGTGTGCAACCATGCTTCAGGGGAGGGAACCTATGGAAGAGGTCTCAGTGGGCGAGTGACCAGGTCACATTTGTTTCCTGGGATGCCAGCTTTGGCAGCAGCAGCCATGGGCAGATGAGAGAGCAGAGGCTAGCAACGCCTCAGTGGTGGGGACAGTAGTGGGCTTATGTGGGGCCGCACTCATCCCTGAAAAGAGATGTTCCTAAGAAACGACCGAGAATCAAGCGACTCCTGGATGGAAAGGCAGCCAGGAGGAAGCTCTCAGCTAAGTCCCTGCAGGTCCATATGCTTTGGTATAACAAGGAAATGGGGTGTGCCCAGGGCAGAAGTCAGTCCATTCTCCCCACCCTCAGGACCAGGAGCATCCCTAAGGATTGCAACCTCCATGTGGAGGTGTGACTGGTCCCTGAATTGGGGGTGGGCAGCAGTCACAGCTAGGGACAAAGGCAGTCATCATCCCACTCCAAGACACATCAAGGTATTTGTCTGATGTCCACTCTGCACCTGTGCCCAGGCTTCCACTGAGAGGAAAGCAGCAGTCACAGTGTGGGTGGGACCAGGCATCAGCCTACAAGGCTCCAAGTCCCCGGTGCATGCACCACTGCTCCATCAGCTCTCACTTACAAAACACAGATTCAGAGATGAAAGTACTAGAAACTCAAAGACAACAACCACAGAGCATTAAACCCCAGACATGGGTCCCTTTGATGCTTGGGGTCCCCAGAAAGGACACTGATCACATTCCTTGGAAGCTGGTCCCAGTGCTCACCTTAGGTCATGGTGGACAGCGGGACTATAGGCTAACTCGGTGCTTCTGGAGGATTTGCGTATCAGGCAGCCTGTGGTATATCCAGCAACAGCTCAGCAGAGAGCAGCTTGGGTTTGAGGACACAACTCAGTAGAAGCACAGGGAAAAGTGAATCTCACAGGAGTGGATGGGAACAAAGGCAGCCTGGTCAGATGACCCAGGTTGGAGTCCGTGTGTGTGTGTGTGTGTGTGTGTGTGTGTGTGTGTTTTAGATTCATCTGAGCCCCTTCAACCCAGCAGCTTAATGGAAGCTGAAATTTGCTGCCATTTTTTTTCTTTCCCCTTGGGGAAGAAGAACTCCAAAGACAAGTGATAATTTCCTTCGAATGTGAACTCCTTGGGAGCAGGAGGTGACCTTGAAATGTAGAAGTCACCTGGGGAAAGCTGTGTGTTGAATGGAATGAATGAAATACTTGAAAGCCCTCAGATAGGAGAAAAGTTCGTCTTAATCCACGGTGCCCCAGGAAGAATTATAACCATGGTAGTTGTTGGGGAAAGATAGTTCTTTCCTGGTAATTGTTTCACAGGGATAGAGCTCAAGAGAAGGCATGAGCTTTCTGGCAATGGTGATAGCTAATCCTGTGAGGCAGGCACTCATAACATCCCCATTTCTCTTGGCTTGTTGTGAAATTGTTTTACTTTAATTTCTTATTTTTCTTCTGTTTAAAAAAAAAATCCCCATTTCTCAGCCAAGGAGGAAGCAGAAGCAAAGAAACATGAAGTCGTTTACCCAAGGTCAGGTAGTGGCAGGTGGCAGTATAAGACGTGAAGGCAGACCTGCTAGTTCCAGCATTCACTGCTCGTAAACACTTCCAACCGTGGGAGCTATGCCATGATGACTGGGCCACCACAAGAGGGGACCCAGAACCAAGAAGGCACAAGTTCTTTATTGTGGACATTGCCACAGGAACTCAGCGGCAAATGCATGGATAACTCTTATCACTTTGTTCCTTTGTCCTTGGTTGTTCTTCTGAAGGAAGAGTTGCTTGGGATGATTCTGTTCGAAGTGGACACTGACCTAGGAGTCAGCAGCCTGGGGTCCAGCATTATTGCAGGCAGCTGTGTGATATTACACAATATACACAGTCCCTTTTGGCCAAGGTTCTCCAACTGTAAAACAGAGAGCAAAGGAAATCTCTACTCCCTTCAACTCCAGCATCCCGTGGTTCTCAGTTTTGTTGTGGGGAGGAAAAGGAAGACCATAGGAGACACCCCGCTCAGTTCCCTGGGCAGAAGTAATTCTGCTTCTCTGGCCTCCCCCCATCATCTTCATCTTTAGTGGCATGGTCACCACAGAAACGTCCAACAAGAAACCAGGTGGATTAATACCAGGCCACCCATTTCCGCCCAAAGAACTGAAAATCGAAGAATCTGGGGCACCTTGACATTGACTTTGGTTTTCCTCAACCAGGAAAAAGGGTGATTGTCACAAAGACCCAGAAAAACTAACAGAGCAAAATTCTAGCAACATCTGCACATAGGCATTTTGCAGAAATGCCCCTGCCACATGGCTTTCCGCCCTGTGTTGCCTTATAGATATACAGATATATATTTATGTATATATAAATATCCCTTCTCCCTGAGGGACAGTGAAGCTTAACCAAGTGGGAATTCAGTGTGATCTGCTAGGATTTGCTGCAAAGGAATTTTTCTGGGGTGGGAAGTAGAGACTGTGTATTCAGGACACCACCTAGTTAATAAAAAAAAAAAACTGCACAGCTTCCTAGAACACACAAGATTCCCTTGTGTTTTTTTCTTTAAATTAAAAAAGGGTGTGTTGACCCCCCCTTTTGCCAATTTAAATTGTAATTTTTTTCTTTGAGACAATAAGAAAACTAACAGTGGGGTTAAATAATTTGTTAAAGGGGGGGAGTAGAGAAGACTTGGGGTTTGGAAAAAGGGGGGTAGGGGACTAAAATCTGCCAGTAGCAGCAATAAATGCAGAGTTATGCCTTAGGCATAATATATCAAAGAAAATATAATGCATCCAGCTTAAAACTAATGATTGCCATATAATTAGATGAGAAGCATTGTGCTATAAATGTGTATTCTTTAGCGTGCTGTGATTTTACTGTAAAAAGAGAGAGAGAGAGAGAGAGAGCAAGAAAGGAGACAGAAAAACACAGAGCCCAGCAACATACTATAAAAAGAACCCTCTGTTGACTTCTCTGCTGTTTAGTATTCCTTGGCTGTTCTCCCTTGGGAGTGTGTAATTAGTACTTTATGAAGAGTACATTTAAAGCAGTTTAATATTCACCTCATTCAGTCTGAAACAATGTGATCCATGCTTAGACAAATCAGTGCTCCTTGCTGACATAATCTGTCAGAACATTACCTCTGAAAAGACCTTTCAAGAGGTTCGGCTGTTAATTAGTTGTCTATCATGTATAAACAGAGCAGTGAGCAGAAGGGCCTCGACAGGCCAGAGGGATACGTTGGGAAATGCATTTTGTATGAATGCGGCGCGCAGGGGGGTCTTCTCTCTCCGCGCCTCCCTCCTCCCCGCAGCCTCACCCCGCCATGTCTGCAACCACACATGCTGTGGGCCTCTTCCGGGACAGCAAGGCGCTTTCCGGTTGGCTCCAGGGGGCACCACTGGCCCCCCAGAGAGGGCTGTGAATAATGGTAGAGGTGTTCCTCACACGCCACCCAACAGCTCCCAGGGACAGGCCCACCTGCAAGAAATGTCAGCTGTCTCCTGGGTCCGGGAAGGGAGACTTCACAAACCCTCAAGGCTTCGGTACCAGGCAGCGAGGGCCCACCTCCTGCCAGCAGAGAGGATAAGGAAGAGATTAGAGACCAGTTGCACATCCCTCCTTTCACCTTAAAATCTGCACAGCATTAGAGAGGACAAAGGCCTGCAAGAGTCAGTCATTTTCAGGGTCACGTAGTCCAGGCCCTGCCTTCAGGGAGAGCCTTTGCCACAGTTCATCCTACAGCGTCAGGCGCGTGGGCTTTTCCTATACGAGCTGTCTCGGGACTCGAACTGGCACTCCTTTATTCCAGACTTAGGATGTGGTATGTGAGGCACTTCCTAGAGTCCTGGAGATGCTTCCCAAGTAGGAGCTCAGGACATGACCCTGGATCCTGTCGCTCTTGCTGGGCTGCTGGTTCTAGGACCACATGGCTGGGCCCTGCAAGGACTCCCTCCCCTGGAAGGGTTGCAGGGCCCCCCAGACACTGTTGCCATTTGGTTGGCCTCCACGTCTATTCTCAGGTACCCCATATTCCTCGGGGACCTCAGCTCTAATAGCCTCTTTATTCAACACTCATTCCATAAGCATCCATTAAGCACCTACTGTGTGTATTTACTGTGCACTATGTTCTCGGGCAGCAGAAATGCATGAGTCATAGTCTCTGTTCATGAGACATTTATGGGCCCATAAATTTATAATTATGATCCAGGGCAATTATAAGTAATGTAGGGGAAGCAATATAATTTCATGATGAGGAGGACAAGCGCTGGAGTCAAATGGTCTGGATTCAGATTTCAGCCTGATCACTTAACAGCTAAGTAACCCTGGCCAGTTATTTAGCTGCCCCAAGCCTCAGTTTCCTTGTCTGTAATAGAGATAAGAACATCTCCTCATAGATTTGTCAATATTAAATGAGATCATGCAATAAAATACCTAGCACAAGGCTTAGTGCATAATCAGTGCTCAGGGTCCAACTAATGTTTACTCCTAAATAGTACAACAGCAGGGCCAACTGAAGTGTCTAAAGGTAGGGCTGAGGGTATAGAGGGCTTGCCTAGGGTATACAAGGTCCTGGGTTCAATTCCCACACCAGAGAGAGAGAGAGAGAGAGTTCCAGAAGGTGGAATAAGGAGCCACTACCTGTGTTGGCTAGGTAGTCTTGGAGAACTTCCCAGAGGAGATGACATTTGAGCTATGTCCTAAAGGACTAAGCAGTATGCTACAGCTAAAGAAGTGGCGGAAGGGCTTTATAGATAGAGGAACACAACATGTCAGGGTAAGGGGGTACAGAGATGAGCAGGGTGTTTGGCAACTCTTCAGGCATTGCCCTTTGGCAATGAGTCACACTGCTGGTGACAGCCTGGGAGGCTGGTCCTAGCAGAGTCCTTCAGCATGAGCCATAAATTGGCACATTGGGTGACAGTGGGGTCTTCTGGAAGCCAGGGAAGCATCAGTTTTCCTTTAGTTCTCTAAAGGAAGAGTCAAGATCTCAAAGCACCCCGGACCTGGGCACCCTTCCTAAACCTGATCCCACGGCAGAGCCAGCCTCAGTGGGATGTCAGAGAGCAGCGGCCACCTCTGCTCCATTGTCAGCCACGGAGCAAGGGCCTGGCTTGGGCTGGGCAAGAAGATGGGTGCACAGGGACATATAGACGCCAAGCAGCCCCTCATCCCAGACAGTTCTTGGTATGGGGTCCCTTTATTATTAATGCAAAGCACTGACTCAGGCCCACATTAACCATCATGAAGCAGACAGTTAAGTCTGGGGAGGTCAAATGAGGGATCCAAAGGCACATGGTTAGGCAAAACTGCGGTTCTAGGCCTTTCCTATGTCCAACCTCCCACCCGCCTCTATACTAGGTAACCTACCCTCCACATAACGGCAGTCTGCAGGCCAGAGAAGCCTGCGTTCATGTGGCCTGCGAGCTAACCCACTGTCAAGGGCTGTAAGAAAAGAAGCATACGAAGGACGTGGGACTAACACCAGATGTGGAGAACAAAGGCCCAAGCATCTACCTGGGGCTGTCTGGAAAGTTTACCATCCCAGGGACAGCCCAGGGGGCGTGAATTACTAAACAGAGGGGACCAAGTGGAAAAGTCACAGCAGGAAAGACAGACATATGTCCGGAGCCATTGCTCCACTCCTGGCAACCCACTTGGTTCAAAACCACGTTCAAAAATGTGTCTGGTATACAGGAGATGGGGCTAAAGGACACCAGAAAATTCATCACTGATGATGAACTCTTTCACACGCCATGTCTCCTTCATGGAGTCGGCCCCTCGGGCTTTGAATGGAAGATGGAAAAGCTGAGAGGTGAAGTGACTCACCTAGGGGTGTCTGGTGGGCATCGTCTCTAGATTCTTTCCATCCCACCAGGCTGCCTCTGACCTCCAGGCCCTCTGGCAAGGGAAGCTGGGACACAGAGAGGCCACGAGCAGCCCAGGGAAGGACCCTGGTGATTCGGCACAAGGGGAGCCATGCCTTGGTGGTGACACAACCTCGTCCCAGCATACCCTTCCTTCTCACATGGATCTAGTTTCAGTGCATCTCAAATTCCCTTTTTCAACACATGCCCCATGCTCTTGGACCTGTTTCAGTCACTGAGTCACCCCTAAGAGGAGCACCCCAATCTGCTGGATCTGGAAGGGCGATCTTAGCTCCCACCCACAAGCTCTGTAACCGCCCTAGAGGGCAGAGAAGCCCAGTTCCAGTGGCAGCCCTCCTCCCTGCTGGCCGTGTGACCAGTGGTGGTCCCCAAGCTTCTATGTGTCTCTCCTTCCTCCCTGGGAGCACAGTTAGGGATTCCCCACCCCTCCCCAGCCCTAGCATGGGATCTGGGAGAGCGAATGAGGTCATGTCTGTGAGCTGCTTGGCGGAAGGAAGCAACAGGAGACGCACAAGGCCGCATTATCTTCTGGGGCTGGTTGGGCTGTTGCCATGAATTTGCCGAGATGTGGGAGTGTTTGAAGGGCCTCAGAGCCAGCGCTGGGAACACCACGGGAAGGCATGTGTCACAGCCAGCTTGGGCTTCCAAGTCTCTGAGCTGTGAGTTCAAATCCCACCTCAGCCACTTACTAGCTTTGACAAACTCCTCAACTGCTTTCAGCCTCAGCTCCATCGCCTACAAAATGGAACAATTCCAACCACAGAGGGCATTCGGTTAATAACAATCCCTGCACAGCATGGACACTCGCTATGATGCTTATCATGGTCCTGTCCTCTCATCGGGACACCTTACAAACACCGACCGTACACCCTTCTCCCTGGGGACAGCCTTCTGCTGGATGGAAGGACTGAGCGACCCATGAACTGGCTTCAGAACAAGAAAAGTAGACACCGAGGCAGAGACCACAGAGCTTTCCAGCATTACCCAGGGTACCCGGGAACCCAGGGATCCTAGGTCAGAGACTATGGTGGCCATGTTCTTCTGGGACACCTCTCCTCTCAAGCAGTGGTGATTTCTCCTTGCTCTTCTCTTGCAAACACCAGACTTCAGTGAGTCCCTAGGCCTTGGGACAGACACACACGAACGCTCTCTCTCTCTGGACATTTTTTGCACCACAAGAAGGGATGCAAAGGTAGGACTTGGACCCACACTGACCAACCTGATCCAACTGGTCGTGGGACAGCAATTGAGTTTGACAGAGCTAAGACCAGCAAGGAAGCTAAGAGATCCATCCAGCAGAGGGTGTGAGAACCAGCCACAGACCAGCCAAGGCCTCCGTGCCACTCATAGCAAAGCTGCCGAGCCAATCTGGCCGAGACTGTCTGAATTAGTCACCAGTTTTGACGAGGAGTTAAACCGGTTACATAACAACCTCCCTCGCTCTCTTCAGTTGGCTCTCCAGGAGCTTGGGCTCTCCTGGTCTCCGGTAGGGAGGGTCACATTCCCAGAGCCCAAGGGCTAAGGTTCCAGCACCAGCCCTCCCCAGGCCTGCTCCAGCCCTGCAGGGCCAGAAGGAGGCGCCAGCAGCTCACCTCCTGCAGGAGGCTGGCCACTTGCCTCCCATGCAATCCTGTGCTCGTCTTGTAACCCACAGCTCTAGGTGTTAGCCCAGAAGATGCCCCGGAAAAGGAGTTAAACGTTTCTCAGCTGCTGGCAGCTCAGTAGCACCTCCGGCACTTGCAGGCCCACTGTCCCTGCAGAATTGACCGTAATCCATCATGACAATAACTATTCCCAGGAAGTACTGAGGGGACACCTTTCAGTGTGCTCCGGTCAAGGCACCGTCGATGCTACAAAGGTGAGGGAGGCAGTGGCCTGGGGTTCCAGGCCAATACAGGCAGAGCCAAGGGCTCTAAGCCACCGACTCCACTTCCGGCCAAGGTCAGGTTTAACCTCTCTGCAGAGGTCAGTGTCACCAACCAGCTTTCACCAAGAGTTGCCCGGGCTGGATCCGGTTTCTTGCGGCCAGCTTTCCTTGCTGATGCACTCATCCCGCTGCACATGGCTGAATAAAGAACAATAGATGTTTAAGGATGTTGATAATGAGTGACGATGATGAGGCTGATGATGATGGGGGTTAAAGAAGATGATATGTGTCCTGGTTTGGCCCCAAGCCCCAGGGGCTTCAGTTTTCCCTCATGCCTGTTGGTGCTTCTGCTGCATCCACTAAATGACACACCACCAGGAGCAAGAACTTGAGAAACATGTAAGGATCCCTCTGACCTCATCATGCGGGAAGAGTCGCCGTTGCGGTCCATGGGGGAGCCCAGCAGTCACTGAGAAGGGCAGAGACCTCTTGGGCTCTCCTCCCTTTCCCAAGCCTCAAGGAGGAAATGGCCCCAGCCCAGGTGCTCAGGACTCAGTGACATCCACCAGGGGCCACACCCCCATTCACCAGCCCACTAAATTCCTGAGTGGGAAGAGCCGGAAGGCGTCTCCAAGGGCATCTGGTCCAGACTTCCCACTTTCCAGATGAGAACACCGGGCCCAGAAAGGAGAAATGATTCATCCAGGCCTAAGAGCTGAGCAGCGACTCAAGGTCTCATCTTCTTTGGTTACACTGTGAAGACCAGAGAGGGGTGACGGAGATAATGTGTGTGGAGGCTCAGCCTCTGAACTTGCTGAGGTCTGTGCGATCCGTACTTCCTGCCTGTCTGGCTCCATACCAGACAGGTGACAGCTCTGCACAGAGGGAACAATGACTGTCCCAAGGAGACCACACAAACGGCCAGGACACCAAGCCAGAGTCTAGGACAATGAGCCTCCCTTCCCCACTCTGCTTCCTAGAAAGCAGCAAGAGGTTTACTTACCTTATACTCCCCACCCCTGCCTGCAGGCGAATTCCTGGTGAAAAGTCTGATTCTGCTTCTATCTCCCAAAGATCTCTCCCAGGTGTCTACTTGGGATAAGCTTTCCGAGCAACATTTGAAGCCAGTTAGAGAAAATTAAGGAATGAAATAGAAAACCTTGTATGAGTTTAGATTATGAAATCATTTATTCACTTGACAAACTTCTGCTTTGTCTTTGGTCTCTTCTATAACCCAGAGATTTTTCTATGTGAAAATCCCCTCCCAGCAACCCCCAGCCCCAGCCTCTATCTTCAGACTTTCCTTTTCCATCATTTTCCCCCATCTGGGACCCAAGCCTAGCCCACACCCCGTCAATGAACGTGTAGACTTGGGTAAAGTTTGTGGGAGGGGCCCCAGCAGACTCACACCCAGACAGATGTGCTCTGTTCCCTGCACAGCTGTCCGGGCGGCCCATCTGCGCTCACTTCCTGCCTGCCTGCTCCAGCCCCTCACACCTCCCACGCAGGGGTGGGGAAGTCTAGTCCATAGACTTTTTGTCTCAGTCCAAAAGCCAGTGTCGAAGCGGCCACCAGCATAGCAAAGCACAGAGCCCCAGCTCCTGTCCTTCCCACTCCCCGGCAGGGAGCTGGGGCCTGGGAAGGACTTCAATAAGGTGGCGTCTTCCCTTGGGCCACTCTGGAGAGCTGTTCCTTGGACCTCGACCTTCGTCTCTTGGCAGCTGCTCAGGAGCTGCCGGGCTCTGAAGTCCTCCCAGCGTCCTTTGTCCCCATGAAACACACCCACAGTATCACTGACCTTACTTCATCACGCCTGCCAGGTGCCTTGAAGGGAAGCAAAGAATCACTTTCAAAGAGAGTGCGATGCAGAAAGATGTTGTGCCCTGGCTCCCACAATCCTGCTGCTGGGAGGAGGAGGTAGGGTGTACTTTGCTGAAAGGAGGTGACGTGTCTCTGAACCTTGCTTGTTTCTGGGGCGCTTGCAGCTCCCTCCTGGCTCCTAAGCACAGAGCATCCCCTCTCTGGGACCTCAGGGATGGCACAGGCCACTCTGCACTTCCTGTGGGAGGGCCACTCCTTAAGGGCAGACCGTGGGACTATGTTTTTCTGTCTTCTCTGTAGCAGGAGGCGCTCAGGAGGTGTGTGCTGAGCTGGGGTGCCAGCGTCCTCGCCTGGTACACATTTGGGTCAGACAGGCAAGTGGGGAAGCTGATGAACCTTTCCGGTTTGCCTTTAGGAAGCACCAACCACGTGGGCGATCAGGGAAAGGAGAGACAGGGCAGCAATGTGGAGAGTAGATACGGGTTATGGAGGAAATGAGAAACTGGACTGTGAAATTAACAAACAGCCCCTACCCAGATGGCCTCTTCTTCAATAGTGCGGCCTAATGCATTGGGAGTGAGGCTGAGAGATGGCAAATCATTCCCCTTTCCTAGACTCAATAGACCCTTCAGAGGGTGTGTGATCCCCCAGAACCCTGCACCTCCTGATCAGTGGCCTTGCCTGGATGAGAACTGACTTCGCTGGGTAGAAGTAAGTCCCCGAAACAAGAGCTAATGCCCACACTTTCCAGTGGCACAGGGACACGCCTTCCTGCACCACCATCTGTGAGCGATAAGTAATTCCAGTAGCCACATTCCCCTAAAACACGCATAGACACACACAGTCTCGGGATCTGACTACATGAGGAGCAATGCCGGATTTTCTGCCAGGCTGGAAACCCACTAACCGTGGAGGCCACTTCAGGTTTTGGAGCTGCCTTTGGGTGGCCAGGCAAATATAGATTTAGGTTATTTTGTTTTGAAAGTATTAAGTATTTAAGAAAGAAAGGTTCTTTCTTTCCATTTCACAAATCTGGCCACCATTATTGTGACGGAGTCCCCACTGTTCAGGTCCCAGCCTGAAATTTCTGATCTGATAAGTCTGAGCCTAACATCACAGAAAGAGGATGGATGATGAGTGGCTGGCCGATGACAGGAGAGCTGGATGACAGATAAGCAGAAAAGCGGGCTGATAAGCACACGGCAAGTCCTCGTCCAGGGCCTCGGAGGCAAGCTGCTTGGCAGAAGCTTCTCTGTGTTCTGGAGTCAAGCGATTTATGTTCCCAGGGCTTTGACCAAGAGCAACCCAAGTGTTCTTTAAATAAAATACATAGATGCCCACAGCACACACCTCTTCCCTGCTCCAAGGTAAACCTCCTGTTCCACCAGCCCCATAGGGACTGGGTGCTTCTCACCCCACTGCAGATTTCTGCCAAAGGGAAAACGCACATTCATGTATTCACCTGGAATTCTCCACTAGTTCCTCAAGATAGGGAAGGCCTAGGGGTCTTGCTGATGTTCTGGGTGTCAGACCCTTGCTCTCCCCGACAGCTAGGGCTCAAAGGACTCCTACCCTACAAGAGTCACAGGCAAGTCCAACAGCATCCCTAGGATTCTGAGTCGAGGGTCTCTCCATCTGCTCTTCTACTCACGGGATCTTAGTCTAGGGTGGTCAACCTGGTCTGCTCAATCCTACCTAGAAGCAAGGGGGCTTGACCTTGGAGCCCCTGCTGCGTGGACCCTCTGGGGCAGATTTCACAACCCAGCACTGGGTTTTACTACAAGTTTCAGACAAAGCAGGTGTGTCGGAGCCGAGAGCATGCTTCTGCCCGCTGCGTGGGCGTTGAGTTCAATGCCTTCTTGTCAACACTTGAATGTGTTGAACATCACTCACAAGGGCATTCTTTAAGAAACCTATTAAGTTAATTACCCAGGCACTTCTTTCCCCTCTCTCCCCCTATCCATGTATCTCATATTAGGAAAAAAAAAAAAAAAACTGGCTTTCTTCCTTTCTGAGATACTTTTGATGTAACGCCTCTCCCCTCGGCACAATAACATCTTGTTTATTTCTCTAACAGTTAATCAGGGTGGCTGAACTGTGTAGACGTCCTCCTTTTCTCAGGCCTTAGTACTGGGAGAAGCTAAGAGAAGCGAAGTATGACCCTGGGGATTGGGGGTGGGCAGTACCAGCCATCCTCCTTTCTCACCAACCATCCCCAGAAAGGGCGATGACAATGAGAACAGTAAAGCTGAGACAGGAGGTGCCAAATGTAGCAAATCAGTCAACAAGCATTTATTAAGTGCAAACTGTGTGCCCAGGACCATCCACCTTGGCTTTGAAAGAAGAAAAAAATTCTGCCCTAGATACATTTTTTCCCAGTCCCATGCATACCCAAAGCCCTAGAAAAATGAAAGCGTTAATTTATTATAAATAATCTCAAGCTAGGAATCAGGATAGCCGGCTTCTAGACCCACCCTGCACCTGGTTTTACAGGTGCTATGACCCTGAATTTGTTGCTGTGTCCCATGCAGGAGTGGCCCTGGCAATGCCCCACCTGGGCAGGAGTCTGTTCAAAGGCAGTGGGAAGAGGTAATGTTCAGACAGACTCAGTGGGGGCCGGCCCAGAGAGTCAATCCAGCTATGTGGCAGCGCTCTGGTGACACCTCTGTCCAGGGAGACATGGCAGGGATGGGAACTCTTGATTTCAATTAAAAAGCACACAGAGCCACAGAGAGGTCCTTAGAGACAGGAGGAGCAGGTACTAACCAGTCAGACCTCAGCTCCCAATCATTGCATGGAGGGAAGTAAGGTCTGTCAGCGAGGATAAGGAGGAGCACACCCCAAGGCTTCCTTTCCAAGACCCTGCATAACCCAAAACCCATCCCTACTCTTTCCTACTTCCGGGAAGCAAAAACTTTGGAGCCAGTGCAGACAAAGCCTTGAGGACACACCCTCCTGTACCCACACCCATCTAGGTCCCCTGAGCCCAGACTTTCTGCCACTCTCTGAGTCCCCAAAGTGGAAGCATCCAAACTCTCAGCAGACTAATGTGGATCCATAGGGCAAAGAAGCATTGATGTGGTGAGGCTTCTATGTAGAATTGCAGTGTTCAGATGGACCAGAGGGACCAACTGGGCCAGCTCCCTACCCCCCAGGCAGCTCTACTGCTAAAGCATTAAGCCTGGTGGTAAACTCTCCTAGTCTCCTGGGGAGGGCAATGGCCAAGAAGAGGCTCCGCTTGCATGCGTTCCCTGGATGCTCTTATTCCTGGGGAACCACAACACTGCCTGAAGTTGTTCCCACCCTCCTCCCTGCCCTCACTCTGACTCAGGACTGATGAAAGCCTGGTGACCTTTGTCTCACGCCCCCATCTTTCACTGCCTTCCACCAGAGACCACCTCCATCTGTGTGCAGTCTCCTACAAAAGAGCATGGAACAGGGGGAGAAGAGCTGGTGGAGGCCAAGAACTTGACCTTGAGCACCTCAAGTTTGGAAAATTAGGCTCATGAGCCCTCAGTGCCCTCTCCCCCAAGGCACCTAGCACAGGTTTCGCTCTGATGCAACACTGCTAGGCGGGTTCTGTGACCCAGGATCCCTGGGGCTTGGGCATCTTCCGGGGCAGGAAGAGACAGCATCCTCTTACACCATGGCCTTGTTCCATCAATTACTGGCTGCTGGGCTTCTTCCCCTGGCCCTGGAGTGCTCCTTTCAGGGGCCATCGGACCCCAGCCCTTGGCTGAGAGCCAGGCCACACCCATGCAGGCTGAAAGAAGCCCTCTCTTGGGGATCCCCCTCCTCTCTCCAGATTTGGGGCACTCTTCTGCAGGCAGAGGCTTACACCACAGACAGCAAGGCAGCAAAGGTTGATTTATCTCCCTCAAGTCTCTCTTCATAAGAAGTGTGTGTGTGTGTGTGTGTGTGTGTGTGCAAACACAAGTGCATGTGCACAGTTGCTCAAGTTCACTAAGAACCTTAGCATTGCATAAGTCCGGGCCTGAGTCCAGGCCCAACCCAGCCTCCCATCCTCCCTCCACCCAAGCAGGACAGACGTTTCCCCTCCCCCCCCACCCCGTGTTGGCCATGGCTCTGCAGGAGACGGTGCGTGCGTGCACTCACACATTCCCTGAGAACGCCCCTGGGGCCTGGGGAGAAGGTTTTCCGGGAGACTTTTATGGCCAAAGAGGAAGTCTGGGCACCGTTGGAACAGCCCGGGCCAGGGAGCCTCCAGATGCCTGCCAGGGGTAGCGTCAGGCACCGGCCTTCCCACCAGCTCTGCAGCCTTTAACACTTTTCCTAGGCTCCCGCTGCTTAGTAAGGTGGGGTTGGGCAGAAAATCAGGATCCCCTAGAAAATTAAGATCCACTGCTGCCTCGTGTAACCCCCTCCCCCACATGCGTGTGCACACACTCATGCAGAGGTGCACCCTGCTACTCATTCAGACTCACCCAAGTCGGATCACAATAGGCCCCTACTGAGAGAAATAAGGACCTGGGAAGAAACTTTGAGGCTTGCGAAGCATTATCCTCTTTGTTTCATAGAAGACGCCACAGAGGTCCACGGAGCAAGTTGCTTGCCCAGGGTCACCCAACTGCAAGCCCAAACTCAGACTTCTGTGTCCTCCTATGGTCCTGAACCAGGAGGCTGGGTCCAGATGAAGGCACTTGGGGGAAAGGGCAGGGCCTGGACAGGGTGGGGGCAGCCTAGGGACCTCCCAGGAGTCCAGCGCTGGGTGCTGCTTCTAGAGCTCTGATGTCCAGTAGAGTAGCAACCAGTCACAAGTGACTCTTGCCATTTCAACTAATTAAAGTTAAACTGTTGTTCTAATCCTGCTCCTCAGTAGCTCTGGCCCCATTAGCAGTGTTGGGTGGGCTTGTGTGGTGGGACGCTACTCCATGGGACACTTGGTACAGGGGACAGTGTCCCCACCATCGCAGAATGCTGGAGTGGGCAGCACCGATCTGGAGGGAGGGAGACTGGGGATCCATTGTCTGAACCAGTCTGTCCCGTGATGAGGGGCTGAGGTCTCCCACAAAGGAAGCAGAGTAGGATAGAGAGGAAGAGAGGAAAGAGGAGGGAAGAGAAAAGATGGAGAGCGGTGAGGGCACAGGAGGAGGAGGCGGCTGGGGAAGGGTAGGGGAGGTGGAAAGGGGAAATAGGAGGTGATAGTTTAAGATTACCCACCTGGTCAAGACCTGACCCACTGGCTCTCACCCTGGGACACTGACCATCCCTGCACTCCTCTGAAGGGCGAGCACCTAATATCACAGGAACCACCATCAGCCGGAGACCAAAGAGCGCAACTTGTTTCCAACTGGTCACCCTCCGTCCCCATGTGGCTTCCACCCCTGACCTCTGGCTGGTGGACAGATGGCCCTTGCCCTTTGCCATGGGAAGGGCGGATCTAATGGGAGATCTGAGGTCGTATCAACAAGAAAAATGTGTCAAAGAATGGAAGGCAGGAAGGAAGGCAGGAAGGAAGGCAAGAAGGAAGGCAGGAAGGAAGGCAGGAAGGAAGGCAGGAAAGAAGGAAGGAAGGCAGGAAAGAAGGAAGGAAGGAAGGAAGGAAGGAAGGAAAAGAAAATGCTGAATCTAGTAATATAGAAATGCTTTTCCTTCCATCAGTTGAGCACATTTTTCAAATGAGGGGACACTCTGATTCCATCCCGTGGACACAGGAGAAGTCCGTTTTGTCACTTCCTCCCACATCCTTCTAAGCAAACATTTGAGAGGCAGCTTTGAGTTGAGCAAAGAGCATCTCTAGTGAAATCAGAAATGCCTGGCCTTCTTTCCAGCTCCGCCCCTCAGCACCTGGGCTGAGCTCCACCCACCCCGAGCCCCAGTTTCTGGACTTGCGGGGCTGATGAGCTGAGGAAGGGCTCTGATGGATGCAATGCAGGTATGCAGTGTGAGCTCCTCCCCCTGGCCCAACGCTGTGACGGGCAGGAGGCAGAAAATGGATGAGATGCTCTCAGATTGCTCCCCATCCAAGAAGAAGTAGGAGGGTCAGCTGCAGAATGGTCCACGCCATAGCAGACACACACAGAGTTTCAAAGGAGGTGGTGCAGAGAGAAGGGCAGCTGAGGAGGCTTTGTAGAGGAAAAGGAGCATGGAGTGGGCTGGGAAGTTCAACGGAATGGAACCTGGAATCCTAACACTCTGGGAGGCTGAGACAGGAGTATCCTAAATTCAAACCCAGCTCAGGCAATTTAGCAAAACAAAAGGGCTGAGCTCAATGCAAAAGCCCTAGGTTCAATCACCATTACTGCAACAACAACAACAACAACAAAAAGTTTAATTAATTAAAAAAATAAAGAGAGAATTCCAGAATGGCTCTGGAGGCTGAGAAAATCCATGAGCCATAGGCAGCGGGAACTTCTTACCTGCTCATATTGGTCAAACTAGACAAACCCTGATGAGGAACTTCCCACCACTGGGCCGTGGGCCCCCAAAATCATCTGGGCTGCCCCATGTCCTTGTAAAAACTGACACAATAAAATGAGAGCAGGCCCTGGTGCCCGGTGACATCTGCAGGCCCCCCTCCCCATCAGGACACTTTCATGGGACCCACGGCTGGGAACAAGCTGGGTCTTTGAAACCCCATCTCCACCCCACCCCACTCCAGCCATGGCGTTCAGGGTCCCCTATGCCAATGGGGGTACTGCAGAAAGAGCTCTGACTTGGGTGTGGTGTGATGTAGAAAAGATTTAGAAAGCCCTAGACTGGTCCTTCCACATGAGGAGGCCCCAAGTCCCCAGAAAGAGTCCAGCTAAAGGGGATGAAAGCATCCCCGCCCTTCAGAAGTGGCCCCCTTGACACAGCCCCCTTTGTCCTGGAGTGCAGGCGGGAGAGCTTTGGGCTGTGAGTCAGGAGGTAGCCGTGGTCCTGGACACCTGGGACATCTGGATTCCACTCACACATCTGCCAGCGGGTGGCGCTACAGTTTCCAGCCAGTCCCTTAACCTGTGGGGGGCTTTTTCTCCCTGACTGCAAATTTTCAGGGTGACAGTCTCTGCCTTTCTGCCTCTTAGCAAAGGAGGATTCAGACGCTACCTCATCCAAGGAGGTCGTGGGGCCTGTTCACTCCACTGTCCCAAACCAAGGATTCAGCACCTAAGCCTCTTCAAAAGTTCCTTTCCTGTGGTTGTCACCCACAGAAAGCTATGTGGGACCCGGGATGGGGCTTTGTTGTGGGTCCTGGCTTGTAAGAGAGCCATTGTCTCAGAAAAGAAAGGACACGAAATGGGGAGGTCGGGTTGGGGTGCAAAGAACCCGCATTCTTGGAATCACTTGCCCTCCCTTGACCCCATTTACCTGCGGGCAGCCTGGAGGCTGGGCTGGGCCAGCCAGCATGGGAACACCGAGATCTCAGGCTGACTCATAAGTGAGTCCCCGGCCATCGCAGACCCTGACATGGTAGCCCCTGTTCAGTCTGTAACCAGAAGACCTCAGGTGGTTCCAGAACTCTGGGGAGAACAAACAGATTGGTCTATCCTTCCCCATGGGGACAGCGGCTCTAGTTCTATCCATAGCCCACCTCCTGAGAGCGCATGACCATCAAGACCCCCTGGCAGCTGCCCAGGTGCTTATCTACGGGAAACAGTTTGGATTGTTGATTTCTGTAAACGTTTTATCTAGGTGTCTTTATCCTCCCTTGACCAGTTTCTATATCAGATTGGAATGGGGGGCAGGATTCGAAGTACAACTTGAATCTCGCTCATAGAACTAGTTCTGGGAACACAGGAGCAAGTATCTCTTTAAAAATCCTCCCTGCCTAGCAGGTCACACTGGCCAGGAGCCACAGCACCCCGGGCTGTGAGCTCACCAAACTCCAGGAAGCCAAACAGGGTCAGGCCTGGCTGGTCTCTGTGAAGGAGACCTCCCAAGCAAAACACAGGTGTTGCGGGTGAGTCAGCAGGCCAGCCCCTCCCTCTGAGTCTCACTCTGCTCAGGTGTTGGGGGGAGGCTGGGATGATTCAGGGCCTCCTATCAGTATCTAGCCAGGGGAAGGGGGCGTGGCACTGCCGCAGGTGCTGCTGCCAGTGCTTCCGAGCCTCTGTGAGTTTGTGAGTTAGGTTCTTAGAAACTGGGGTGTATGGGAATCCTCCCTCCCCAATCTCTACCCCATCCTTAGGCTGTGCCTTTCTAAACCTGAATTACTCAGATAAGGAATGGAGGCAGGAAAAGTGGCCTCCTGAGCCCAGGGCTCCCAAGTCCAGCCACTGATGGTCCTTGGCTTCCATCAGGCCCTGAGCCTCAGCCCCCAGGACAGTCCCTTCTGCTTTGGGAACAGTGAGGATGAAAGGGGTCCATGAAATGAGGGCCGTCATTAGCCTGTTTTATGAGCACGCAGATATTCATTAGAGCCCAAGCCCATCATTAAAGGCTGCAGTGAGAGCTCGGGCCTCTTCTTTATTGCAGCAGAAACTGAGGGGGTTTCTCCCCCAAAGGGAGCTCTGCTTCAGCTTCCAGGTCAGCAGCCTCCAACTCCCAGGCGCTCCCATGCTCCTCCCTTAGCAGCCAGGCAGCCCAAGGGAGGGTCAAGTAGCTCAGGAAGGTGGGATAAGGGTCTGGGGCCACCAGAAGAAGGTGAGGCCCTGTTCAGTGCCAGGCCTGGCAGCTAGACAGAGTCTGGCTAGAGCAGCACTGCACCCCAGCACACAGCTCTCACCAGATTCCCCCACCAGACACTGCTAGGTGCAGAGCTCCCATTCAGCTTCCTCCAGGAAGCCCTCCCTGACCCCCTCCAGGTCATCTGTGCAGCCACCTAACAGGAGCTCACTGTAAACGAGGGCTGCGTTGGCATCAGCTAGGAGCCAAAGCAGGGCATATGAACCACTTTTCCAGCTCTGAAGGCCTAGAAGCTTTTTCAAAACCACAGAGAGCAAGTGACTGAAAAACGAGCCACCTACCCACATCCGGCCAGTGCCCCTGCTTACCTCCTAAAATGTAATCCCTTCCCACAAACCCCATAGATGCTGGTTGGTCCTCACCTTGAAATCTGCCCCCTTTCAGTTCCCTGAGAGGTGAGGAAAGGCAAGTTCAATCTTCTAGGGCAGGCAGGGGAACAGGGGGACAGAAGTGTCTGCGGTAATAGGTCAGAGCCCACTCCGCTAGTGCAGACCCTCAGGGTTGAATGGAGCATGGCCGAAGCCCACGAGAGGACCGGCCTCCAGAGCTGTGGGTTAATCAGCCTTCGCCTGCATTCATTAAAGGTCCCTTGCTTGTGTGCTCTGCAGCCCCAGATGCCACAGGCAATTAACTGCTCACCAAAAAAAGTTCTAGGGAAAAGTTTGTCTCAGCTCCCTGTTGCCTGGCCTGGGCATCCTGAACACCCAGATGCCCCAGCTGGGAGGCCTGGGAGGCCTGCAGCATGGGTGGCATTGGTGGCATGGGTGGGGACCCAACCTGGGCTGAGCGAGATGGCCTTTGATTGGATGGAAACAGGGTGAGCCCCATGCCAGGAGGGTACCTGGAGGCCTGGAGAGCTGGAGGCTGTCCCTTGACCCCTTTAGGGTTCTGCTGTGTTGTCACCCAGTCCCCTTTCCTCCCATCTCCTCATGCCCCTTGGCACTATCACCTGGAACAGCCAGGCCCTCCTCAAGGTTGTGCAAAGGCTCATTTCAACACTTGGAGACTGAGGATGTTCCCCAGCAGGGCTGGATGCCAAGCACCACAAGCTGCCCTGAACCTGCTCTCCTGCCTGCCACAGAGGCAGCCAGGGGTTCCTGGGCACACAAACCTTCCCACCAGCCCCTGGCACTGAATGGCCCTCAGCAAACGACCACCCAGGTTCACCTGGCCTTGCCAGAGGGGGCTGAGCCCTCCCTCCCTGTGCTCTCCGTGGGGTCACATCAGTCCCCAGCACAATCCAGAAACCAACCATGAGGTCAGGGTGGAGTTGACTGTCCGCCTCTCAGTTGTTGTTTTCATTGTAATTGCCAAGCTCCTCAGATTGGCATTTGCCTGCTAGGCGTTATAAAAAGTGACACAATAGAATGAGGGCAAGCCTGGTGCTGGCTGACATCTGCGTGGCCCAGGACCTTGGCAGGCCCACGGTGGGCTGCATCCACCCTTCCCTGGACCCAGACAAACAGATTCAATTTGCCACCTGCAGGCAAAGACAGCAAAAGGGCAGCTCATTAGGGTTGGCAACTCGCTTGGGCATCAGGAAGGGGAGAAAACTCAGGCAATGACTTGGCTGAGGCCCCTTGCTGGGACCAGGGTCTGGAGTGGCTCACGACCCTCAACCCAGGGCTGGCCACGTGCCCTCCTTGGGCCTATACAGGCTACAAGGAAAAGCCATTATTCTTTGTCCCTATCATCCTGCCTCTTCCTTTCCCTGGGCCACTGAGGCCCCTGCCCAGCTGGGGAACAGGCATCCCCAACTCATGTAGGGCAGGCAGCAGGGGGCATGGTCCAGGGAAGGAGCACCAATAGGTATCAGGAGCCCAGCATGCAATGTGCTTGGGCCCCCAAGAACACAAAGGCACAGAGCCTCCTGCCCCCTGCTCCTGGCCCAGCAGACCCCTCCCAATGTGATCCACCTTTTCCGATCACCCCGTGTGAACTTGGGAACTGAAGCCACCTTGAGACCTGAAGGGTAAAGGTGATTCCCAAGGGACCCGAGCCTGGAGGAGACAGGAAATGGGGTGCTGTCCGGGATGAGAGCTCCGGAAGTTCCCCCCTTGCTGCCTCTACAAATCTGATGAGGTCAGTCCCAAGGACTCAGGCAAGACTCTGGAGCAGGCCAGAATCTCGGGCAGGTGGTGACCAGGTGTTCACGGACACCTGAATCACCACAGGTTCCTGTGCAACAGGAGATTCTGATTCATGAGACCTGGTGGAGCCCATGATTGTGCCTTTCAGGGGAGCTCCTACCCCAGACGGGCTGCTGCTATCACTCAAAGCACTGTGCTTTGAGTAGCGAGGGGCTCCAGACCAGGCCAGACTCACCATCTGTCCGCAGAAAAGAGCAAGATGGGACTTGACTGGGCCTTAGACCATTTCTTCTCGTTGTCACACATCCTAATAAGCCCCCATTTCATGGAGCCTCGATCTCTTGTCAGCATCATTTCTTGGCAGGTTTTCCTGAACTTCCCTCCACTGAGTCCCTCTGTAATTCCTTCCTGGTTTATCTCCCTGATTGCTCCTTCCTTCCTTTCTCCTTTCTTCCTTCTCTAATTTCCAGCCTCCCTTTCTTCTTTCCTCCTTCCCCACTTTCCTTCCTTTCTCCCACCCTGTTCATAAGGTAGCCCCAGGTCAGGGCCTGATGGTGGGACAGGGCAAAAAGGCTCAAAATTCCAGGACTGTGTTATTCTTCCCATCAGCAGTGAGGATGGAATCCCAGGACTGGGTGGAGGAGGGGAATGAAACAGAGAAGAGAAGCCAGGACAACTTCCCCCCAGAATGGCCAGCATGAGGGCCCCCTGATTGTAGGGGCCCAGCCTTTGTAGCCAGGCTCTGGAGGAGTTTTTCCTGTCCTCGATGGCAGGTGGGGAGGACAGAGCAGCCCAGAGATGGTTGACCATTTCCTGGTTGGTGGTAGAGAGCCAGATGGGTTAGGGTGGGGTCCTGGGGGCACCTCTCAGCCAAACACAGGGGAGCTGGAAGGGCTCAAAGGGCCAGAAGCAGTAGGAAGCTGTTGGGCCAGATGCTCTGCGGACCTGAAGCACCCGAGGAGCCCCAGCTCCAGATGCCAGCTAGGCCAGGTGTCACTCTCCAGGTCAGGGCATGCCAGGGGTCTGCTGACACCCTCTGTCCAACCACAGGAGGCAGCAAGATCTGGTGGGGGTCACTTCCTCCAGAGTCTAGATTCTTGTCCTCTCCCCTTACTCCTCCCCGCCAGAAAGCCAGAGTGCTATAGTCTGTGGCTGGGCCATATTTCCCAAGCCCTGTTTGTTCAGAGATTAACTGCACCTCTTTCCTAATTGTTCTGCTGCTTCGCAGAACCACTGGCCTACAGCCTCTGACACGCAGCCCCAGGGGAGGGCCAAATCAGGGTGCCCTACTGGCTCCCGGCCGACTGCCTCTCCCACCATCCTGGACATCCCCTGGCCCACAGGCCTGCAGACCCTCTACTTAACCGACCAGCTTGATACCTGTTCCAGACTCCAGGCCTCGCCACTTGTCTGTTGGTCCCTGTTCCCTGTTGGGGTTGGAGGGCCCATGCCCACTCGAACCCCACAGTCTGAGCTTTAGCCTCCACATCCATCCTTTCCAAATGCAGCCATCCTGGTTCTCCTGTCAGACCCCTGACACGCGGTGTGTGTGAGTACTGTCGGTGTGCCTGTCTGTGTGTGAAAGTGTGTTTCAGCATGGGAATGAGTGACTGTGGGCGTGTGTGTATCCGTGAGTGTGCATTTGTGAGCACACATGTGAGCATGGATATAGGCATGCGTGTGAGTATGTGGGTGAGCATATGGAAAGACCACATGTGTGTGCAGATGTGCGTGAGCAGGTCCATGTGAACATATTGGGGGGGTCGTGAATGTGTGTGAACTTACAGATGAGCATCTGTGGATGTGGGCGTGGGTATATGTGGGTGTGCGAGGCAGTGCTAATGCGCACATGGGTGCCATCACGCACATGTGCAAGCATGCTGAGTACTAGCATGTTACACGCGAGCATGGGAGGTGAGTACTTGTGAGTGTGAACGTGTGTATACATGAGCACGTGTGAGTGCAGACTATGTAACCGTGCATGGAACGTATTCCAGTGTGAGTGTGTGCACGCACAAGAGCAATCCTGTGAGTACACTGGATGTCCTAGCACATGGCGGCTGGAAGTGTAAATTTGTGGCCATGTGGCCATGCGAGCACACACATGAGCAAGTGCTCTGTAGGCATATTGCAAATGTGTGTGCGCATGTGTGCCACCCCCAGCCCAAGCGTGAACTGGAGGCCTCATCAGCCTCCTTCCAGCCCTCTCAGCCCAATAGCTCCTTGCTCGCCCCTGCCGCGCCCCTTCCTGCCATTCTGGAAAAGTCTTGTGCTGCGTTGCCTCCCTTGCTCCCATCACCAAGGGGTTTCTGGCCAAGTTTCCACCCAACGGCAGAGCTAGCAGCACCTAGCTTGTTCCCCAAGCCTGGGACCCTCCCTCTGGACCCCCCAAGACACTTCCACTTTCTGCAGAGGCCCTGGCCCTCTCTCCTGAGCTTCCTGGGGGCCACCAGTGCCTCCTCCGTGACTGTGAGAGTGTGCGTCTCTGAGGGAGGGGAGATAGAGAAAGGAGAGAGGGGAGAGAGAAGACACAGACTGGGCTCAGATGGTGTCATTAGGAGAGATTAATGCCCTCATCAGGGCGTATTAGTAAACACCATGTGCCGGTCGCTCTGCACACCCCGGGTGAGCACAGGCCCAGCGGGACGGGCCGTGGTCACAGCTGGGTAACCTCCAAGCCCACAGCACAGTCATTAGCCTCACAAGGCTGACCCTGCCCGGAGACTCCTTAGGCCTGTCACAGCCCAAGAGCACTGGCAGGATGGGTTCTGACAGCTCAGCAGCCACTTGGCCCCCTCCTCCTTCCGCTGAGCCTTGTGCTGCTGAGTTCAGCTAGGAGCTCGGCTCGGTAATGACCCTTACACTTGGACAGCCCTGTGGGACTTCAGAACACTCATTTCCTAATTGCATCTTCATAGCTCTGTGAAGAAACCGGTGCTACAGCGTTATCATCACCACTTTATAGGTACAGAGACTGAAACACTGCAAAACTGCTTGCTCAAAGTCATGCGGCTAATTGGCAATAACATTGGACTGAAGCCAGAGTTGCCCGTCAACTGGATGTCTCCATTCCCAGGTCCTCGTGGCTGCCAGAAGTCAGCCAGCGAAGCGTAACTCCTTAGGAAAGGCAGAGGCCTTTGCTCTCGAATTGGGGTGCCCCCTGGATCAGGATGAGCTAACTCATGCAAAAGGCCCAGCAAAATGCCTACCACACTGCAGGCATCCTGCAGAAGGGGGTTCCCCTTTCCCCGAGCAGTGACCACTGTGGAAACATCCCATTATTGGCCCTGAAGGAGGCCAGAGCAGGTGGAAGGCTGAATAAACAGGGCTTTTTATTTGCTTGGTAGGGTGGTGCTATAGTAAGGCACAAAATTGGTATTCGCTGTGACAACTGCAATGGCTTTTAAAACTACATAAATTCTTCTCCATGTCCTGTGTTTAAGGAGATAAAAACTAGTGTTTTAATAAGATGGCTATTCAAAATAGTTCACATAAAAGGACTCAGAGAGCCAATCATATAAGACTCAAGATATGGGAGAAATGTACCTAGGAGGAATACCCAATTCCCCACATGGTTCCAGATCAGCAGAGCCTTCGGGCAACCTATTGTTGATACCAAAGGCGTCACCTTTTGTGCTGATAGCTAGAGATGGCAGACTGCGACTACACGGGAGGCACATTTAGCCAACGGCTTGTGGTGTCTGCATTCCGCCTATCTTAATATTTCTACTCCTACATGGAACGAGTTTAATTAGATTGTACGTTGCATGCTTTATTCCTTTTTCTTCTTCCCACCCACCTCGTGACCCCTGAGCCACATCCAGACAAGCGACCCATGACAGGCAGAGTTGAGGAGGGCGGCTCCATGATTTCCTGTGATTCAAAGACTGAGGAGAGCTCGGGCCAGTGTCCCCACACAGGAGGTCCCCTGAGGCAGAGAGGTGGGAGTCCCAGCTAATGCGGGCTCCACAGCAGCCAGGAGCTGGCCCTGAGTGACAAGAAGCTTTGGGACCCAGATGCGAAGAAAGGAAGGAGGTTAATTTTTCCTACAATGATCATTTGGTCCTTTTATGATCTGAAACAAAGTTATGGTTTGTAAAATGGAAATGTTCGGGGTCAGAGTTCCCAGACGAAGCTGGCTCTGAGTGAGGCTGTGGGGACGGAGTTCAGCCACAAGGACAGCGACCCGAAGCCCAGCCCCATCCATGTCCCTTCTTCACTGGAGGCTCAGGCAGCCCATTCTAGTGACCCTCCTGGGACGAAGCTGCTGAGCATTCGGGAAAGACAGAAAGCCTTGCTGGGACCTGTGGACTCGAGGAGCAGCCTGCTGATAACTCTGATTCTCATGGCCCGCCACCCAAGCCTGACCTCCTGCCTACACTTCCAGCCTCCTCTTCGGTCTCTTCCAGACACGTACACTGGTTGGCTTCAAAAGGCATCCAGTCCTGTGAAATCTTGTCTCTCGCTTACACATTCATACATTGCTTAGGCAGTTTCCTCTGCTTAACTGTACTTCCTGCCCCTATTCTGTCCCTTGGAAAACCAGAAAACTCCTATGCATCCTTGAAGGCCCAGACAAAGAGTGGTCTCCTCTCAATATCTCTCTGATCACCATTCCCAGCAGTTATATCTTCTACTATCTGTGCTCCTTTATAGTGTTGCCTGTTGTTCTTATTTCCTTATTGATATATCTGCTCCACTAAACTTTGAGCTCCTCAATGCTATGAACTGTATCTTATTTATGTTTCTCTCTCCAACGCTGGGGTCTGGAAGCACTCAGCCTCCAGGACGGCTCAGGCCCTTGTGCCTCCTCCTTACCACTCCCTGTGGGCTACATCTTATTTATGTGTCTCTTCTCCCATTCATTCATTCATTCATTCGTCTACCCATCTCTACTGCCACCATTCCTCAGGACCAATGCCATGCTATCACATACACACACACACACATTCAAGAGAGCAAGGCTTATTAAGAAACCACAGATACTACACATGGCCTGGAACCAAGGGTCCTGACAACTTGTACTTCCCAAGCCGCAGGCAACACTGGCTTTAGGAAATCTTGCCTTTTAACCCAGTGTCAAGCGAGGCAGGGAAGTTTGGAGGAAGCCCCTCCCATCCTGGGGTAATTTACTCCAAGAAATAAATCATCCCCCTCAGCCACACTACACCCCATCCCACCCCACGTTGGCATCTAGGGTCCTGGGGAAGTAACCCACTCCAGTTTGGAAGCCAAGCTAGGAATCGAAGTCTAGGAGGTCCTGTTGCCAACGTACCAGGGTCTGCTCTTGGCTCTCCTTTGGTGTATTCTAAAGACACTGTTCACCACCGGGTCCCCACAGTCCATGAGGGTGCTGGGAAGAGGCCTATCAAGCCTTTGATGTTGACATTTCTCAAAGGATCAGGGTGTACAAGGTAATCAGCCCTCCTACCCGCTGGGGTCTGGAAGCACTCAGCCTCCAGGAGGGCTCAGTCCCTTATGCCTGCTCCTTACCACTCCCTGTGGGCTACATCCCACCGCCCCGGTGGCTGTTCTTCCTTCCTCCAGCCCCAGGGCAAAAGAGCAGGCCTTGGAGTTAATTGACTGGAAGCCTTTCTCTTGAAGCAATACGGTCCTCCAGGCTGGGTCTTCTCCAGGCCAGCGTTGTGTGGCCCGGCAGCCACGGCCCCTGGGGACTCAGTGCCTGGGAGCTGTCAATGCCTTCCACTCACTTACCCTCTGTTAACTGCAGAATGCAAAGATTACTGGGTAGCGCTTTCCAACGCTGGTCCTTTTCCTGGCTCTTTTGCCACTTGGCAGCTTGCAGACAGCTGTGCAAAACAGCAAGGAGCTTTGTCGTTCAGTGCCAGTGTCACAGTCTGGAACCCTGTTTCTATTTTCCCTCTTTGGTTGTTTTGCTCATTTATCCCTTTCTCTCTCTCTCTCTCTCTCTCTCTCTCTCTCTCTCTCTCTGCCTCTTCTCTCAAGTTAGGGGTTCTTTGGATGCACCCCACCCTCCCAGAGACCAAAAAAGTGAAACTTCCCACTCTACCAGGGCTCTGTAGCCAGGCAGAAGTGATTGAACCCTCCCGTCCCAATGGGAAGGGGTAGGTGAAGAGATTAAATCATCTTGTGCACTGACCCTCCTCTCCGGGGTTGGCCAGCCTGAGGGCCTCGAGCCACCGCGAAGGCCCAGGTGGGCGGGCAGCTGCCTGCAGCTAATTGAAGGGGAGTGAGGACAGCAGCAGCCAGCCCCTGCTCCACCCGCCAGAGCTCGCAAACCACATCCAGCCACGGAGTAGGTACCTGTAGGGGGGAAGGGGGGTCTAGGGACCCTTAACTCTGGGAAAGACCTCAGAAAGTATGGTTCTCAGCTGTCCTTATGAGACAGGAAACAACGGGTAGCAACTGGAAGTGGACCCTACTGAAGTAGCAACGGCCTACAAGCCCCTTGGTGCGCAACCATCCCAGGGGGCTGCAAAGAGGGCGCACTGGGGTCCCTACCCGCCAGAGGATGAGACTTCTGCTGTCTGTCTGATCCACTGGGGATAATGCTCTTTGCCATGCCTATGTTGGGGTGTTGTGAGTTTGGCCAGTGGCACAGAATCCTAGAGAACAACCACAAAAATCTTGTTAGAAATGGAACCAAACAGTGGGTAGAGACAGACCCTCACCCTCCACACCAGCTTCCAGTACTGTGATCTTGACCTGTGTCTAAGGTTGTGTCTCCCTAGCCCTTAAATGGGGTTGTAGGGACTCAAGATTGAGCCCCAACTTTTCCTCAATCTCTCATATGCAAAAAAAAAACAAAAACAAAAAAAAAAAACCCTCATATGCCAGTTCTAAACTAGCTTGACAGAGAAGCAGTGGGTGCCTCGTGTTAAATGCAGAAATTCCCTAGTGTCCAATGCCCTTCCCTGCAATGATTCTCTGAATCATTTGTGCCTATTCATATAACAGGCAGTTGTGTATCTACCCAGCACCCTACACACACACACACACACACACACACACACACACACACACAAGCACAAATGCATATGCACGTACATACATGTGAGACCAACTTCTAAGAAAAAGGAGTGACTATTGTTCTTATATCCTGAGCACGTAAGGGTTGGTCCCACCAAGCAATTTTCCACCCCTCCTTTGTGTGCTTGCTAGGAGGGCCCTGGGTATCAGACTCCCCATTCCCAGAGGATGCTAATAAGGAGAGAATGGCCTTCCCAAGGCTGTCTGATCCTTGACACTTAAAAAAGCCCAGAATGTGTTCCCAGCCACACTAGCCAAACACCTCGGGTGCCCTTGTCCTGCTGTCCTAAAAACCCCATCCTTGACTTTTCTGTGTTCCTGAGGCTCAGAAACCCAACTGCATCTACGCTGTTTGTAATTTCCATAATTATTTCCTTTTTTTAACCTGAGCATTTGACAAGTTCCTTTTGGAAATGTCAACCTGTCTTTAGCTCCAGTGAGGGGAAGGAGGTCGGCCTGTGCTTGGCCCGTCTTAAGGAGGAACACGCGCACCTGGAGGCCAGCAGGGGCAGGTGAAGGCTGCGGGTGGAGGGTAGGAGGCCCAAGGTGCAGGAAGCTCTCGGCAGGCCCTGGCCTCCTACAGGCTCTCCTCCCACAGCCCGTCTCTGCGCACCCTGGCAGGTGCAGTATCTGCCCCTGCTCGCTGGACTCCTACCCTGCCCCGTGCAGGGGACTTCCCTGGCCAGTGCCAACAGCTATCAACTTCCCTACTCACCTACTAGAACTGAATTTCTTCCATCTCCCAAGAGTTGTTGCTTGCTAAGGCTGTCACAGCTAGATGTGATTTTCTAACCCACAAAGATATTTTCAGAAAGCTAGTATGGAATGAGGGGAACTATTTCCATTGCAGCCCCAGCTCTCCAGGTAATAGCTGTGTATTTTTTTAAGAGTTGTTTTGTTTTGATTGGTACTAGGGATTGAACTCAGGTCCTCAAGCATGATAATCACTCACTGTGCCACTAAACCACACCTCCAGCCAGTATCTGAGCCAGGGAATAGCCCAGCACAGCATTGTGGGTTGAGGAGGCTTGAGCCCTTCAGCCAGCAGGTTTTGGGGTTTCCAGGTCTGCAGCCCCTTCTTCCCTAAGCATTCTGATCTTCTCAAACTCACTGCTCAAATGGCTAGGGACAATTATTTTGACCTCTCTGGATCCCAACTTTCTCACCCTTTAGAATTTAGTGTCTTTTCCACGTGTTCATTCTGTGGTAGAAATTTCAAGACAGTCCAGTGAGGGAAAGTTTATGGCCAAAGAGGGCTGAGCCACCAATCCTTACCCCAACCCTGGGTAATCACAGCCACAGCATTCACTGAGCATCTGTAGAGAGGGGAGAGGGGTGGTGGTGGCCTCAGTGAGCCTAACCCAAGGCCCAGCACACAGCCTTTGCCAAGCAGCCCCAGTGGGTAAGCAGACGCTCTGAGGGTGCAGGAGGAGGCTCCCCACCCTGCAAGCTACAAGTCAGACTTTCCACAGGGCCCAGCTCCGGCTCCATGCAAGCTGTTCCTGACCCTGCGGCCCCAGTAGGCCCCTGGCCGCCTCCCTGCCCTCACTCAGAGGAGAGAGGCCTGCTCATGGCCCTGGGCGGGACCCAAGCCTGTGGGCAATTGAAAAGAAACAGCCAGCCTAGGTTGCTATTGTTTAGTTTCAACAAATGCTAGCTGGGCGGATTTGGAGAGGAACAGGGGGAGGCTGAGCCACACAGAGTGGGCGAGGCTGGGCTGGGCTGCCCTGGCCCAGCCCGGCTCTCTCCATCTTGCCAGGGTGGTCACAAGAGTTATCTGGGGAAAGTGGCTACTCGGACCCTACTGGGTCCTGACCTCTTCTCTGTAAAGGAATGAGGGTCATCAGGAGCGGCCCTGGGCTCCAGCCCCTGACCCTCCCCCTGGGGCTCCGCCTCTCGGTTCCTGACCCTTCTAGGTCTAACCCCAGCCCTGGACAATATCAGGCCCCAAACCAGGAAAGTCAAAGGACTGCAGGGCCAGGCGGGGCTGGGGTGTGCCCAGCTGCATGGGGGCGGGGAGCTCCAGAGAGACTGCGACAGGGACAGAGGGTGGGTGCTTGAAAGAGAGGAGCCCTCACCTGCACAGGCTGGAACAAAGTATGAAGGGGCCTGTCCCCCTAGCGTCCTGCCCTTTGTCCCAACCCAAAGTGATCAAGACCTACAGGGCCAAGCCCGAGGATGGGATTACAGCAAGGGAGGCCCGAAGTGAAGACAGCAGATGAGTGGCAGCCTACGGAGGAAGTGGTTGGATGGGTGGATGGGAGACAGAGGCGCACCTCACCTCCCTCCAGCCCCATGCCCCGCTTGCTCCAGCAAGGCCTTTCATCCCCTTCTCAAGGCACCTCCTGCACCCCCACGAGCACCTCAGGAAGAGAAGGGGCAGAGGCTGCCCCAGGAAGGATGGAAAGGGGGCCAGGGCACAGTTAGGTGTTGGCAGAATCAATTAAGTGCCACGCTAATCACCATCATTAAGACTATAAAACCCCACACCTAGGGCCTGCAGGGCTCCCCAGCGTGGCCCGGGGCCCTGAGCTGTGGCACAGACCCAGAGGCCCCACTCCAGTCCCTTTCATCTGAGCCTCTCCCAGTCCTGCACAAACAGTAATTAGCGCCCGCCCCCAAGAGCACCTCATTATCCCACAGACACCAAGCGGAGGAGAGGTGGGAGGGGAGGGAGAGGAGGGAAACTGAGGCCAAAGAAACTGCCTGGAGCTGGTGGGCTGAGTGAGGTAGTCCGGCCCCTCCTGCCCTCCTGTCCCCTCTGGTTGTCCAGATGGCCACTGGCCTAAGGTACTAAAGGCTCTAAAGACAGCAGACCCCCCTCGTGAGTGGGTGGGCTGACCAGCAAGCTCCTGAGGGCCATGTGGCCCTGTCCCCATGAACACTTAAATCTCATGCCCAGTCTCAGGGTGCGAATGTGGTCATGGAATAGTGGTTTGCGAAAGGTCTTCTCGGGAACCCCAGAGGTCAAGCATCTGCCCTCCACCTCCAGGCCACCCTCGGACACCCTGTCTCTGCGTTCTCCTCTCAGGGCTCCTCCCTGGAGCAGCCATGACCCCCTGCTGCTCCCACAAAGAGGGGAGCTCAGCAGATGCAGGGGGACTGAAGTGCGGGGCCTCAGCCTTCATTGTCTCAGCAGCGAGCCAGTCTCTCGTTTCTCATTTCAGGGTGCTGACTTGCAGAGAGGGAAGGTGAAGGGCCGGGAGTTATCAGGTGAGTGAAGACCTTCCAGCACCCCTTCCCCCAGTCAGGGCTTCGGTGACAGTCCTGGGAGTAACAGCAACACAGCTTCCCGGTGGTGATTGCCGCCCCAGAGGTCACCGGTGTGCCCTTGATCTCCTCTCCATGATTGTCTTGCCAAGTTGCTAACATCCAGGTCTCTGTTTTGAAAAGAATGAATTGAGGCACAGGTGGACCTGCCCCTTGTCATACAGCTAGTGAAGGACAGAGTTAGAACACCGGAGTCTGTCTGACTGGAGAGCCGTGGTCTCTTCTGAGGCCTTGCCCTGCACCCTTCCCCACAAGGTCCCCACTCCCAAGGTGTCTCCTGGGTGCTGTTGAGAGCAGACTCTAGAGAAAGGAGGTCACAAATGACTCAGGGGAAATGGCCTGACAGGCTATGGAGTCACACAGGCTCAGGTACCTCATAGGCCTGGGTTCAAATCCCAGCTCTGCAACTCCCTGGGGTCCTACTTTAACTACTTTCACTTCCCAGTTTCCTCAATCAGAAAATGGAGCTAATGCCCACATTGCCAAGGCCCAGAGGTAGGCCCTGGCCAGAGAAACTTCCAAAGCATATGTACCCCTTCAGCCCCTCAGACTTGGCCTCTGGAGTTTTTGAGTGGGGGCTTCTTCAGAAAAGCCCTCCTGGGAGGGGCAAAGTCTCCATCTCCCCTGAGGATAGACCCACGATGACAGAGAATGGGCTTTAATTCATAATCCTGGTCACCTGCCTTTGGCAGTATGGGATATGCCCATCTCAGGGACACTTAGCCACCCCCGTGCCCACCAGCCTGGCCAGAAGCTGTCCTGTCACACCCACCCTCCACATACCCAGAGAGAGACACTGGAAAGTCCCACGCTTTCTCCATACTGGCCGCGTGCGCAAAGACACACAGATTTACACAAATCCACACACAGCGACACGCGGCCTGCGACATAGCCTCAGCATCGGCACACTGGCTCTTCCCATATGGACACCTGCCTGCCCTGATGAGGACCCCACGCCGCACAGGCCCATGGCTCTGGCCCAACTGCTCTGTTCTTGCTGCACACACGCACTCACACACTGATCTGCGATGGGAAAGATGAACAATCCGGAATTCCCCTGGCTGTTGGCAGGCTGGAGGCCCCCGCGGCCGGAAGTACACAATGAGGAACACTTCCAACAGCGCCAAACAGCCAGTCACTCTTTTGTTTAATGATCAGGAGAGGAAAGGAGGGGGGTGGCCAGAAAGCACCAATGCTCCCTCCCATCAGCGAGCTCATGCAAACACTCCTTCCCCACCCACCCCAGGAATAGTCTTGGAAAGAGAGATGGAGAAAGGGCAGGGGAACGAGAAGGGCCTCCTGGAAAGAGGCCCAGCTTGGAAGTCCCAGTCCAGGCCAACAAAACCCAGGGTCTCCGCACAGACTTGAGGGAAGGAAGAGAGATATCTCTACCCCACTTTTCCTCCCCCAAAAAGGCCAGTATCCCAGAGGCAGAGTGAAGGGGAGGGAGACGGGCCTTCCTTCTCTCAGTGCCCCAAGCGCCCAGCTCCTCCAGCGCCTATGACCAAACCTTTGAACCCAGTCCCACCCACTCCCATAACCACTTCCAGATCCTCCAGACCCAGCCAAAAAACTGGCTGCTTTGGGGATTGACTTCACAAGGAAATGCTGAAAAAATAAATAAAAATCCACACCAAACACATTCACAAGGGAAGATGGGTTTCTCTTGAGGCAGGAAATCCATCAGGATAGACTAAAGCAAAAAACAGGACAACACCAACACCCACCGGCCCAGAAAGGCCTGGGAGCTGCGCCAGCACCCCAGTCCTTCAGCCAGCACAGAGCATTTCCTCTAGGACCGCTTCCTTCCCTCCCCCACTCAGTGCCCCCACACACACACCAGTGTACGTCTTAAATGAAGATCCTGAAGGCGAGAGCCTGCCAGATATGAATCTTAAGGGTGTGCAATGGAGGCACCTTCCTCTGGGACCGCAGAAAGGTCAGCAGAGACCATTGAAAGACATGGCTGATTCTCTTTTGGAGCAGCCAGGAGCAGCTGCAAGCAGGTGGCGTGGGATAGGAACTCACCTGTCTCTCTTTGCTCTCACTGTAGCCTACCAGCCTCCCTCCCCGCCAGCTCACAGTGGCTTCCACCGCTACCAATTCTACATCTACCGTCAGGAAGGAAACACCATCAAGCTCCTTCCCAAAGAAAACAAAACTCGAGGTAAGCCCTCCCCATCCTTCCTGCTGCAGCCAGGGTAGGTTATGGGGTGAAACTAAAGCTTCATGCATTCTCGGGGAAGTCAGAACTTGACACCTACCCATGAGCCTTGGAGGCAAGGGTCAGAGGGTAGTATTTCTGGGGCATGAACTGGAACAAGGGCCCTAAAGGAGAAATTGGCTTCAGATGTGGTCTCCTCTCAGAAGCAAGTCCCCTAGACCAAGAAACACCCCTGAAACCTTGCATGGCATGTGCAGGCAGCTACCCCACAACACCTAGGCCTTATAATTGTGCCTTATAATTGAGGCTGATCTGGGCAAGAGGATGCTGGAATGCCGCCCTGCCGGTCTGTCTTCATTGGTGGCTAATTGGTTGGTCTGCACTGCCATCTCCATGGGGGAGCAAAGACTCCCCTAGTCACCCCCCTCCCCTAGCCCAGGAGCAAGCCCCCCTCAACTGGGCAAAGGACCCCCTTGCCCAAAGCCTCTACTGGCTTGGCCTTGTTCCTCCTAGAACCAAGGCTGGGGAGAAAGGGGAGCTGTGGACCTGGCCACTACAGCCCATGGGTGACCCACTTGTGTGAGCCACATCTCCCCTCACTGAGCCTTGGATTCCTCTGCAGGAAAATGGGACACAAAGTGACCTCTGCGTGCTCTGTAACTGCCCCAATTTTAGGAAAGGGAGGACATGGCAAACGCACAAATGGCAATTTGAGAGTACACCGTACACATCCTTCAGGCAGTGGGGAAGGCGAGTGGGAGGGCGCATGTCAGCAACCATTTCCTCTCACCCAGTGACCCTGACCAACCTCCGCCCACCGGCAAGCCCGAGGCCCGAGAGTATGGAGCCCAGAATGGCACTGGCTCAGCACCGAAGCCCTTCAGATTTGTGTGGAATAGAGGCCACCAATCATAGACAGCTCCAGGCACCCTAGGAACGGAGTTAGTGCCACCTTTCCACCTGTGAACCCTCCCCCAGATGCCCTCACCACCCTGCCAACCTGCAGACCTGTTTGAACAGCTGTGCCAAATTTGGATACAGAGAGAGGAGGGAAGCCGGGGGTGGTGGTGCAGGCCTGTGATTCCAGCACCGTGGGAGGCTGAAGCACAAGGATCGAAGGTTCAAGCCCCGCTTGAGTATCATAGCCACTTAGCAAGCTCCTGTCTCAAAATAAAATATTTTTTAAAGAGCTGGGGATATAGCTAACTGCAAAGGCCCTGGGTTTAATCACCAGTGACGGAGAGAGAGAGAAACAGAAACAGACACAGAAAGAGATGCAAAAAGTCCACCAGCTTCCTGAGTACCAGCTCCACCAAAGACACCAAGAAGTTCCTCCTACAAGTCCAGGCTCTGTGACTGCAGGGGCCTGGGAACTGGCACCTCCACCTGCCCCAGGGGCGTCTCATTGGTCAAAGTAGCGCCTCCCAGGGTTGTTCCAAAGCCCACTCTCCAGGAAACACGATGCTTCTGCCTGCCCTGCTAGGTCACAGGTGGCAAGGAAGGAAGCTGGAAATCTAGCAATGCTGAAACCATTATTCATTCCTTTGGATGTTTGTCACAACAGCATTCCCTGTGCCTCTGCATGAACATACATATTTACACACACACACGCACACGCACACACACACACACACACGCACACACACGCACATGCACACGACCCACCTTCCATCCATGCAAAAACTCAGACACTGGACTTACATCTGCACAGGTCTCTTGACCTCTTCTGCTGTTTTGCTTGCTGCCAGAAATTAAAATAGGAAAATCATCCTTCCGGACAAAAGCCCCGGCCAAAGAACCAGCCCTGTGCTGTGACCCCTTCCATATACCCAGCCCTGGCCTGGGGCTTCGGAGAGCAATTCCCTGCCCTCAAGGGACTTACAGTCTACTTTGGAACCAATTAAATAACTATATAGAACAGCTTATAATTAAGCCTTTAATTGTGTTGTTCCCACTGTGAGGACACAGAGATCACCACGTGGACTTGGGGACAGATCCCTGAGCTGCTGCGCACCTGGTCTCTCTAGGAGAGCATGGCCTCTTCCTCCAGAATGGGAAAACTTTGTTTCCTCTCTCCAGCCAATGATGTGACTTGGAGACAAATCTGTCTCTGGGCCTCAGTGTCCTCTGGAAAATGAGATGACCATTAGCAGACTCTTCAGATCCCTGTGGCCTGGAGGCTCCATGGAGGAGCTGGGCCCTGGGGAGGAGGAAGTCTGAATCCTTGAGGGAAGGAGGAGGAAACTCTAGGCTGGAGAAACTAGAAATACAAAGGATATATATAGATATATAGATATGATGGGTATGTATGTGTTTATGTGTATATAGTGAAAGGTGGGAAGGAAAGGAGAAAACAGAGGAGGATTGTGAATGCCCCAGGACTGGCATGCTTGGTGGACCATACAGAGTCACTGGACACAACACATGATGGTTACTCCTGACACCCATCTTGAGTGGCCAGAGACAGAAGCCACCAGAGGCACCACGACGTGAGGACCTGGCAAGGATGATCCCAGGGCGATTGCAAAAGCAGAAGTGGCAGTGCTTGAGCAACGCTGGTGTGCCGAGGCCTGGCAGGCTCCGCGGCACCTGGACAGTGCTTGGAGACTCATGGAGGCTGGACTGACACTCTGAGAGCACAGGGCCCTGCCAAGGAATACAAGCCCCCGGGCATGGCAAGGGGTTGTAGCCAGCCTCTCCTGTCCCCCAGTGCACAGGCTGCAGGGGAAAGGGCAGGCTGCAGGAGCCAGGTAAACTGGTACCGTGCAGATGGTTAACTAGCCACTTAGCAAGCCATTGTAAGAACACTCTGTCAAGCAGTTTTGAAACTGAAGTAACCTAAAGGTCCCCGGTGTGGCACAGAGTTCAATTCACTGAAAAAAACATGGTGGAGAACACAGCTTTGAAGAGTCATGCTTCTGTCCTGTTCAGTCTCCTGCCCTCCCTGGGGTTTGTACGTGAATGACAGGTTGAGAGTATGAAGGGAGCTTAAGCTTCATCTAGTTGATCCTGTCCTGACCACCTAAACAGGTGGCCACCTTTAGAGCCAAGGGGCGAAGCCTTCCCCAGGATTCCTCTTCGTTGTGTAACTCAGGATGAGTACACGTGGTCAGGAAATGAAGACTCCTTGACATTCCCACTCTTGTGTGACCTCACACAAGCCATCTCGCTTCCCTGGGCCTCAATTTCTACTTTCCCAAGACAAAAGGTTGGACTAGTTGCCCTACAACTGGGTGACCGGGAACAGATTTGCTCCCCTCCATGTGGGCTTTTCTTGCCTCTGAGCTCTGCCACATGAATGCAGAGAGTTGACAAGGCTGGTCCTGCCAGTGAGCCCCAGACACATGCATGGAGGCCTCCCAGCAGGCTTATTCCTGTGCATCTAGGACCACAGCAAGGGCCCAGGGGGGATTTGAGCTACCCCTCCTCTAGCTCCGAAGTCCTGCCACCTCATGCTACTCTCTCGCCTTCTGCAGCCCTTCCTCTAACAGCAGGACTGGCCAGTACCCACCATAGTCCCTCTGACAGGCCTTAGGTAATCATAGCAAGCGGTCCAGTGCTGGCAGAACCGAAAGCAGCCACATGCACCTGCTCTCAGGGATAGATGTGTCATCTCGGTGTGACCCAGGGGAGCTGGCACTCACAGAGAACTTCAGGGGAGATATTTAGGCAGCTGAAGCATAACCAGGCCTCTATTAGGGGACAGGCAGAAGTCAGAAAACCTGCACTGCCACCTCTGACAAGGACTGGCCCAATTTCACTGACATTGTCCCAGAGGTCATACTTCACCCCCCACAGATTCGAGCTCTGTTATCTCAGGCCTGGGATGCACTAGATTTCCACCTTCTGCTTCCCAGTGAGCTGCTCCTTCCTGCTCTGAACTATGCAGCGTGCATGCACCCATACATGCCCTCCTGAGGCCCCAGATCTGGCCTCTGAGCTCACCGTGATTCTCCACAGTCTCGCTGCATGTTTTCCGAGTGGCCACCTTGCATGCAGCATCTAGATAGACTTCTAGATTCTAGAGGAACCAACTAAAGGGATTCCCCACAGGCAGACTTCGCATGCCCCTCCCACACTGCCAAAATGTCCCTTACATCCTGCTTCGTACTCAGGCCACCTGCCCACGGCTCTCACCAAACAAATGATTTGTCCCTGCCAGGCAATCCAGGTGGACCGTTTCTCCCCTCCCTCCCCTCAGCCCTGGGATGTGTTGACCATGTTGTAGGCACTGGCCCTAGCCTAAGGCTCCTTAATGCTCTCCACACTGACCCTCCAGGGTTGGCCCTGCCCTGTCCTGTTAGTGTCCTTGTCCCTACATCCAATCTTCTGCCTTTCTGGTGAACGTCCTCAGGAGTCTGCCTGTATCTCTTTCGTGTTATTAAATCGAGTTTCACCACTCATATCGCCCTGCTTCCACCATGAGACTATAAATTCCTTGAGGAGGAGCTCACCTCTGTCTTCCTGCCTTTAGCACTTGTTACCGGGCCCAAGCCACCTCGAGTTCTCAGTCAATGAGTGTGTCTGTGTGTTCTGCACACCCACATACGCACATTCACAAGCCATTCATACACAGACAGATCCGAACGTTCCCACACCCCCACGTTCACAAACACACATCGACTTCCTTCAGCACCTGAAGAGGTCGCCACCTCTGTGAGCGCCATGCCCACAAATGACAATCTCTACATCGCACCTTCCCTGTCCCAATCCTGGGCAGGCAGGGCCACCTCTCCACAACCTTCACCTTGTCCCCTTGTGTCACGTAGGCGGGACAGCAGCCAGCAGCTCCTAGCGCAGATGAGGAAGCTGGAGCCCAGATAGTGAGTGGCATGATTGACCAAAGGTCCCCAGCGAGTGACCAGCAAATGAATTTCCTTCTGATGCCTGGGGAAGGGCTCAGCCCACGTCCCCAGCGTCTGCCTAGACCGCCAGCTTTGTCTCAAGGACAAACAGACGGCAGCTGCATCCGGCTGCCCTGCACCACAATAGTTCATCCTTCCCACACTCCCCTTCCCAGTGAAGGCCATGGCCGCACCCAAAGCTCCAGGGAGCCACGGTCAGCGCCTTGCCACACCTCAGCCACTTTGCCCCAAGCTATCACAAACTGGCCGCATACTCCTCTTGCTGTCCCACTAGATGACAGATGACACACCACAGCTTTCTCCAGAAGCCACTCTGAGGCCACAAATCCAGGACAGTGCCAGAGTGCTTGTGGGGACTCCACTGCCACCTCCCAGGGGCAGCCTCAGGGGCCTTCATGCAGAGGAAAAGCGATGGAAAACCGATGCAGTGACAGCAAGAGTGCCAAGGGTGGCCATATGCTGCTCCCTAGCACCACAAGCGCCTGAATTCAGGGGATTGGAAAGGAGGGGCAGGCAGGGACCTACTGTGTGGTGGGGTTTGGGTCTTATTGTGACATCTGAAGGCCTCTGGGGCTCCCTGGGTGAATGAGACAGGGGCATTAGGGGCCAAGGGCATGAGGGCAGCAGAGCCCCAAGCAGCCACGGCCACAGGAGGGGGACACACAGGACCAAAGCTGGGAAGAAGCCCACCAGGCCTGGAGGCAGCCTGGGGCAGCATGGGGTGTGGAGAAGTATAGTAGAAGAGGCCTGAGAGGAAAGCTGGCCATGTCTGGAGACCAGCTCCCTACCCCAACAGCACATACATACACACACACACACACACACACACACACACACACACATGCACACATGCGTAGACACAAACACAGCCCACTGCAGAACAGCCCGACCCACCGTCATGGCCTTTCACGCTGATTCACCTGGCCCAGCCCCAGAGCCCAAGGCCCAGCCCCTGCACACCATGTGGGCTTGTGGCAGGTGGCTCTCTTCTGCCTCTGAAGGCCCCACCCGCTTGGTAGGACGGGGGCCTGGAAGTCACCAAGGTGGGGCCAACCTGGGCACCACACAGAAAGGCACCCTGGTCAGGAGCTGTCTGAAATCTCCACAGGCCCCAGGCGGAGTTCCTGGAGCTTCCTGCCCCAGTCAAGCCAAACACCAGCAGTCCAAAGTAATGTCAGAGAGGTCACACAGAGAAACCGCAGATAATTCTCAAATATGATACCTGGGAGCTAACAGCAGCTTAGAGCCCCTCCTCCTCTTGGTCCCTTCCCTGTCCCCACCCTCAGCCACAGGTGGAGGAAGGAGGCCTGGATGATCCATTTGCTGGACACCTAGGAACCTCCCTCCCAGTCTGCAGTCTCCCCAGCTTCCCTTCTCCCTCACCACCCTGAACTGCCTGGCCTCCCTAGCGTGTCTCTCCAACCAGTGTCCAAGTGTCCCCTCCACCCCAGAGCCATCAGGATTCACCACTCAGCAAATACTCTCCAGGAGTAATTGCATGTGATGGAACGAGAGCTTTTCAGCTCCCGAGTGAAAGTCTCTGGATATCATTTAATGGCACACAAAAAAAATAAAAGGCTCAGGCCACCCGCCTACCACTGCTGGGACATCATTAATCTCGGCAGAAAGGCATCAGCGCTTCTATCACGGCAGCCAGCCCAAGCGAGCCAGACAAATTACAGACCTGAGCCGCACTCGCTGTGGGGCAGTTATTAGGTTGGAGTTGAATCCTTGCTGTTTTCATCAGGGACACCGTCCCCTGACAAGAGGTGGTGCCCTACCAAGCTGGAGGGTAGAGCGAGGCCAGGGCCAGAGAAAAAGGCAGCTGCCTCAGTTAGATACAGGTCACCAGCCTGGGGGGACAGGGTGGCTCAGAGCCAAGCACCCAGGCCCCTGTAGCACCTGTCCAGGACAAGATCCAACCTCAGGACTCAGCCACCTGCCCCTGCCTCGGCCTCCTGACCCCACCCTCTAGGTCCCCCAAGGACCAGGTGAGAGGTCTGATGGAAAACACCGTTTGGCCACAGCAATGTCAGGAAGTACTGTCTCGTGGCAGGTAAGAATGGGTCTGCAGATGTCATTTGTCCACTGTTAATTGTCTCACATTAGAAACTCATAGAGAAAACCTGAGATGGTGGCATGCATCTGTCATCCCAGCAATCAGGAGACTGAGGCAGGAGGATCATAGTAAGTTCAAGGCCACTTTAGACTACACAGTGAGCCTCAAACCAAAAAGAAAGAAAGAAAAAGAGAGAGCAAGAAAGGAAAAGGAGAGAAGAGAAACTCATGGAGGACAGCAGTGACTTTGGATAAAGCAACAGTCTGCCCCTCACACCTGGAAGAGGCCACAGGAGGTGGCTGAGCGTAACACAGAAGGTCCTTGCTCCAGGCTCTAGGACTCAGAGTGCATCTCCTAGCCCAGGAGCTGCCCAGCCCTCCTCCCAAGTGCTGCGAGCTTCTGGGGCCAGGGTAGGGGAGCACCATTCTCAGTCTCCTGGAGGCTGGCTTAGCCCTAAAATCCTCAGTGGTGCTGGTCAGGAGCACATGATGAGCCACTCCCAAAACAAGCAAAGCTAGTCCCATAGATTCAGGACCTAGGGGTGGAGAAAGTGACTCTCAGGACCTGGCCTAAGGCCCAGTGCAAACCTTGCAGCTATAGCAGTCCCCGGGACTAAAGCCCAGAGAATGAGCTCCCCTCTCAGTCACTGAAGACAGGGGTGTCCCCTGTGTCTAGCAGCTCGAACACAAGTAGTAGCTCACAAACCGCGCCCCCCGCCCCAGCCTTAGGTTAAGATGTCCTCTCCCTCGGCCTCCTCCTGCCCCAATATTTAAGATCCACAGCTCTTGGCTAACATCAGCAGTGACCTGCAAGTGAGGGATGGCCTCTCTGTAGGGCTGCCTCTGCAGGACAGGACGTCACCCCTGGGCCTGTCCTGGGTTGGACCCTCATAGCCTATGTGACAGCCCTGCCCCAAGGAGCCCGGGCTCCTGTATTCTCATCTCTGGGCAGCTTGGGAGACAGACAGCAGACACTCACCGCCCCATCCTGCCCCGGGAGCAGCCCAGCCAGGCTCCTAGTGTAGTGGCCCCAGCAGACACAGCCCTGCCCTCTTCCTGCATGGCAGCAGCCTCCTGGCACTTGGGGACACAGCCATGCCATACAGGAAGGGGCTTTCCTCTGAGCGGTGACCACAGAAGCCACAGCGCCCATCTCTCCCCACGCACCCCTGCGGGCCTGACTCACCCCTCTCCCTTCTAGAACTTGCTCGGGGTCAGTTCCTCTCGCCCTCTGCGGCAGGAAATTGGGGGATGGTGAGGAGTCCAGGCGAGCCAGGGGAGGCGGTCGGCACAGGGCCTGGGTGTGGGGAACAGCTGCCGGAGGAGCCCAAGAACCACAGCGTTATCGGAAGTAGGACAGGGAAGAAGACAGAGACCCCAGGGACACTCCAGGCTCATGCAGGAGGCCACCTCTGAGCCAGAGGAGGCCGCCTCTGAGCCAGGAGAGGCCAGCTCTGCTGAGAGAGAGGCACAAGGGGATTTCTTTCACCAGCTTGCCTGATCTCGTGATGGGTTTCAATTCCTTCCTTACAACCCAGGTTCCTTCCTGCCCTACTGAGTGGGGAAGGCCCCTCTGTTCCTCGTGCCTGCCACCCACCAATTCACCCATGAGCCCTTTCCCTGGCATGCACACATGCATGAGCACGCACACACATACATATGCTGGTGTACACACTCATGGATGCATAACCACGTACACACAGGCATGTGATGGTGTGCACACATGTGCATGCACACATTTTCCCAGGGCCCTGATACCAGAATTCCTTTCTAGCCAGCCCAGCCCCAGAAGTGCAGAGGCTCCGGCCAGGCACAGTACCTGCAAAAGAGCACTGGAGTGACACAAAATCACACCACGGAAATAAATGCCCAGTGCATTCGGTACCCGTCCAACAGCCCAGTTCTCAGCACCTTGGCCACCCTTTCCCAAGGTGCTCCTGCAGGCCCTCGCTCTCCAGTCCTTGAGGTAGGATAAGCATAGGTAGGATGTTTGTCCTACCTACGCTCCACAGCACTGGAATTACCACCTCCTATCAGGTGGAGCACTATCTTTTCGTGGGAGTAGGACTTCTACTGCCAACTGCACACGTGCACACAGAGGATCCAGGTTGTGAGCTCCTTTGAATCGCCCCACGGCCACCCCCTACCCACCCCACTGTCTATGGAAAAGTTGTCTTGCGAGAAACTGGTCCTTGATGCCAGAAAGGTTGGGGACAGCTACCCTAGGACGCCTCCTCCCCTGTACCTCTTTCTGGACCCAGCCTCTCATCTGTAAGCCAGGGCTCATCACAGTCTTCTAACTAGGACTATTGTAAGAATTGAGTGAACTATTGGTCATGGTGCATATGGCACCAGAGGTATGCTGTTGCTGGCATTATTGTTTTTTTCAGCCTCATCATCATCATTGTTGTTGTTATTATTATTACTACTACTACTGGATGGAGGTAGGATTAAAAATTATCCTATCCTTAAGAATATTTTCAAAAGATCCATGACCCTGGGAGGAAGGAGAAATGGAGGGAGAAACACACTTCGGTGGACTCGCTCTCTTTGGTGTTACGAAAAGGGTGATGGATGCGGACAGAGCCAATGGGGGAAGAATGGGTAGTCTGTGACTCTCAGGTCTAAGACCTGCAGGCAGCCAGCTCTGTCTGGGTGTCAGAGGTGACTGGCCTCACAGCCCCCGGTACATCAGCCACTGCCTAGCTGTGCCCCAGGAACAAGGAAGCCCCCTCCAGGGAAAGTTGCAGATTGATCCCCCAAAGCAACAGGAGAGCTCCAAAAGAACAAAAACTACAGGATGCATTTTAATTCCAGTTCAGTTTAAGTTCTGGATAAACAATGAAAAATAATTCAGTATAAGTATGCTCCATGCAATAGATGGACACATACAACAAATTATTTGCTGTTTATCTGAGAAGCAAATTTACCTGGGCTTCCTGTGTTTTCCTGGCAACCATCCCTGCAGGGTGCCTGAGCTCAAGGTTTGGGAAACAAGCGTATGGGAATTTGCCTCTGATCACTTCCCATAGCCTCTCACCAGTACCCAGGGCTGGCCTTCCTTGCCCCACTATGAGGCCTATTCACACTTGCCCCAGAAGATGCGTCCCCCATTGTGCTGTCCCCTGAGGAGGGTCCCCTCCAACCTGAGCTTCTCCAAGTCCCAGCATAGGCGTGTGGCTCTCACACTTATTCCTCCTCCAGGATTCAAGCACTGCCTGTCTACGTCCACCAGAGGGAAGGAGCCCTGTGCAGGGGGTGGCTGGGGCTCAGGGGAGGAGATCATAAGAACAGCACAGACACATCTGCCAGGTTCAGCCCCGGCAGCTAGGGTGACCAGGTGCAGCAAGGAGCAGCGTTGAAGCCTCTGTGAGGGGGTCAGGAGACCTGCAGGAAGAGGCAGAGGGCAGGGGCAGGGAACTGCCCACTCGATTGGCATTTCCTTTCTGCATAGGGTGAGCAGGCAGCAGCATGTTAAACACAGGGCCCAAGGAAGGAGGCACAAGGTGGCCTTGACTCAGGCTGGGCTTAGTCCCTACGATCCTGGCAAGCAGGCAACTGTGGTGCACTTCTCAGGGACCCTGCTAGCACACAGGGGCTCCCCTGCAGCCAGGGGCCAGAAGGCTCCCCAGGCACTGTGCCCCCACAGCCAGAGGGGGCCAAGGTCCCTGCCAGCTCTCAGGTTCGTGGTTCTCTCTCACTGCCTCCCTGTGTTCTGTCTGTCCTTCCAGGCTCTTGGGAAATGGACAAATTTTTGTACCGCTTTCACCTGAACGAGCCCGAAGCAAGTACCCAGTTCATGACACAGAACTACCAGGATTCAGCAATGTTCCCAGCTTCCGGGGAAGGTAGCAGCTAGGCCAAGGACAAACCCAGAGAGAACTGCCTGCTGGGCCACAAGCGTCACCTTCCAGGTGTGTGTCCACAGCAGTCTGGGGACAGGACCCTGTCCGGGTATGGATCCCTTCTTGTCCAAATTTTAAAAAATAAAAATAAGACGTCGTCCAGTTCTAGTCGTTTTGCTTCCTAACCTGTCTTCTTTGGAAAATCAATAAAGGGGGCTGGGCATGGTGGAGCATGGCTACATGTAATCCAGGCACTCTGGAGGCTGAGGCAGGAGAACTGCAAATTCAAGCCCCAGACTGGACAACTTAGTAAGACCTAGTTTTAAAATCAAATAGAAATGTTGGAGATATATCTCAGTGGGAAGACCCTGGGTTTAATCTACAGGGATGAAAAACAAAAAAGAAAGAGAAAAAAAAGGGAAGAAAGGGAGGGAGGGAGGAATGAAGGAAAGAAAGGAAAGAAAGGAAAAAGAAAGAAAGGAAGGAGAAAGAAAGAAAGAAAGAAAGAAAGAAAGAAAGAAAGAAAGAAAGAAAGAAAGAAAGAAAGTCAACAGGGGAAGTCAGCCAGCATCCAGCTAGGGTTCGGGGCTTTCCTGTAATTGAAAACAGGTGCAGCTGGAGCTGGATGCACAGGAGGTGAGGATCCCTAGGCATGAATTTGAGCCCTCAAACAAGTGGCTTATCCTCTCTGAAGCTCAGCAGTGACACTGAGGTGGGAAGAGGCCGCAGGGAACACTGCTTTATCTCCACGGACCTTCCCACTCCAACATTCATCAGCATTCACTGAGCAAACATCGAGGAGGCCTGCTCTGTCCTAGGCCTGGGAATCCAGAGGTGCACAGGGCGAGCATGGTGCTGGCCTTGTGGAGTCTGGGGCGAGGGCATCAGATCGGCACGGGCAAATCATAACAACGTGTGATCAGTGCTTCGAGGATGGAAAGGAGGCCTGGTTTCTGGTGGGGGTTGAAGGCTCGAGCAAGACCTCTCAGGAGAAGTGACGTTTGACTTCAGGGCCGGAAGGTGAGGCAGGGTTAACTCAGTGAGTGCAGACGGGGACAGAGAGCATCCCGAAGCTGCTCCGAGCTGCTGCAGCTGACAGGGGCATGCGTGGCATCTTCCAGGAAATGAAAGGCCAACCATGGAGATGACATGAAATAGACAAGGAAGAGAAGGGCTGCATAGGTGGGCAAAGGCTAGACCATGCCAGGCCTTGTGGCCATGCTAACGTTTTGCATCGTATCCTACAAGCAATGAGACATCACTGGATGATAAACAGATTGGAGGGTGACAGGTGGCACCATCAGATGTGTGCTTCTGGGAAGCTGTGAGGAAACTCTTTGGTATCTACAAGGAGAGGACTCCAGCTTCGGCATGCCTTGGACTGAACTGTAGGCCTCTTGACTTTCCCACCCAAGGACCCCCTGGAGACCCCTCTGCTGGCCTCCTGCATAGCCTAAACTGTGGCCCATCCACTCACCCCTCCAACAAGTCCTCAGCTCAGTTTCCCTCCAAGAGTTAACAAGCCCCTCTCCTTGGCCAGGGTACAGCAATGTTGGTGACTCATGCATGCAAAGTGCTTTGAGGTCACCAGATGAATGCAGCAGGCTGAGCTGGATGCAGGTTACTATCTTCTTAGGGGCATGCACCATATGAGCTGCAAGGCAGGGGGCCTTGGCTGACCTGGGCCCAGCAGAACACACTTTCGACTACTTGCACAGTTCCTGAAGTGGCATTTGAAGAAGGCAGCAGGGTGGCAGATTGAATTGGTGACTAGAGAGGGAATTGGATGATGCCTTTTCTGTTGATATATTCTGCTCCATGCCCAGGTGGTGGGCAGCAGATAGCAAAGTCCCGTGCTTTAGAACAACATCTAATGCCAGCCCAGGGCAAAACAAACCTTCCCTATTCCCTTCCACCCCACCAGGAAAGCCTGCAAACAGAGCTAAAATAAGGAGCAAAAGGAAGTGTCCATTTGCAATGTCGTGGAAGGCAGCCTCAGAAGGGAACTCTCTAGGTCCCATACGCTTGAGACCTTCTCCTGCACCCATCACCCCACTAGGCACGGAGTATAATTGGCAGCTCCGGATGGTGCCCAGGGCCAGGATAAATAGAAGGTCAGCTTGCTAAAGCAGCCCCAAATTGAGACACATCCTCCCCTCTTCTGCTTTTAATTCCTTGTGGCTAGCCTGTTTATTTTGGGTAAGGGAAAAAAAGTCGGATGTTTATCCTTCGAGGAAATTATCGGCTTGCTTGCTTGCTTTTCTTTCTCCCCCTCCTTACTTTGCCCTGGTGTTCTGAGATTTGGGTTCAGTGGTAAAAGAGACCCCCCTCTTCTGGCCCCAAAATGTGAAAAAAGAGCACAACTGGCCCAGATTCTAGGCTGAAGCCAGCTCTACCAGGCTGTCCCTGGAAACCACAGAGGAGGGCCCAGGGGCAGACAGGGGAAACCTGGAGGCCACAGGGGGATGGGGAAGCACCCTTGAGGAAGCTTTTTGCCTAAGGCTCTTTGAGCCTCTCCTTTTCTTTCCCCTACTTCCTCCAGGTGGAAACAAGATGGACGGACGTGCAAATTGCTTGAGGTCTCTGATGAAACAGACAAGAAAGATGTAAGGGAGCAGTGGTGACTCCTTTTGCAGGGTCAAAGAGGACTGACATTTTCATCATCACTGTCAGATACCATTTACCAAGCACCTCCTGCATACTGGGCACCGTGCCGAATACTTTGCATGTAGTGTCTCATTTAATGCACGCCTCACGCCCTTCACAGCCTACCTGGGCCTTCAACACATTCTCTCATTCGGTCGTCCCAAGAGCCTAATAATGTAGGTGGTGGTGTTCTTGTTTTTAGATGAGGAATCAGATTCCCTTATGTTAAGGGGCCTACTCCCTGTTCCATAAATAGCAGTAATGGAATCTGGCATTAAGCCCTCCTACCATAGTATTTTGAGGTAAATAGCACTTTATTCTTACTCTCTGGTAATATAAAATAAAAACTTGTCCATTCAAGATCTGGAATGAGCCAAAGAGAAAAGACTGGAAGTTTCAGAAGAGTTTAAAACTTTAGCCCTTTGAGACCAGGTCAGATTGCGGGGAGGGCTGGGCTTCTGAATATCCAAGGCAACAGCCTTGCCCAGCCCACGGACATCACCACCCCTGCCTGCCCATGGCCACCACCCTGACTGTTAACCAGCCTCAGCCCACTGAATCCCCCCTCTCCCTCCCCACCACACTTGTGTAATAACTGCTCCTAGAGCAAGAAGAAAGGTGGAAAAGGAGAGAAAGCCACCTAGAAAGACCCAGTGCATCACCAGGTGATCATGATTCTGATGGTGACTATGGTAATGATGCTGATGGTGATGGGGTGATGATTCTGATGGTGAAGGCGATGATGATGGTGACGGTGGTGATGGCAGTGATGGTGATGGTGGTATAGTGATGATAGTGATGGTGATGATGATGGTGGTGGTGACAGTGGTGACGATGGTGATGGGGGTATGGTGATGATAGTGATGGTGATGATGATGGTGGTGGTGGCGACAGTGGTGATGATGGTGATGATGATGATGGTGGTGGTGATAGTGGTGGTGGTGGTGATGATGGTGGTGATTGTGGTGATAGTGGTCATGGTGGTAACGGTAATGGTGATAATGATGGCGATGGTGGTGATAGTCATGGGATAGGAAGAAAGCCTCATATGTACATTAGGTGGTATACTTTAAAAAGCATAAGATTTCTTATCAAACTGTCTTAAATTCATATAGAATTTCTTCTACTTGACAGCACAGTCACCTTGAGCAACTTACTTAACTGTTTCAGACCTATGTTTCAAGTGCAAAACTATAATGAAAAAATGGAAATAAATGCCTTCCTCTTAAGATAGGTTACAATGGTTAAATGAGATAGCACGACAGTTGCTGAGCACAATGCCTGGCATGCAGACTGTTCAGTGAACGCATGAATTCTCCTCCTTCCCTGCCTCCTCCTCACCCATTCTCGCCAGCTTGGCTAGAGCAAGTGGTGAGGTTCAGGGTCAAGAACTGTCTCTCCCAGGTGAGAATCCTTCCCGTGAGACCCATCAGAGCCTCAGCAGCCCTAGGGAAAGGACTAACTACCAAGGGAGCCTTAAGCCCAGCCTAGCATCCCCCTCCCAAGCTAAGCAAAACACTGGGAAGCTTGGATCAGGAGAGACATCCAGTTCCTTAGCAACTAGCACGCATTTCCCTGTAAAGACAAAGACCCTTCACTCAGAACACTCCCTCCCCCCAGCCTCTCCAGGTGTCTCATCGACTTCACAGGAGTGGAGCTGAGGGCTGCCCACCCCCAGCACCTCTGGGGACCTCTCAGCCCATCCTCTTGACCATCCTAAGAGCACCTGCAATGGTCCCAGGACACCTTCCATCAGATACTTATTAATTGTCCTCAGTACCTTCCAGGAGCTGCTGGGAGGAGGGTGAGACACATGTATACACACACACACACACACACACACACACACACACAAACACCACAAAGGGCTGTATTTCCTGTCTGAGACTCTTGCTCCACTTTAGAGACCAGGAAACCAAGGTGAGAAAGGAACAATTCCCTAAGGGTTTCTGTCTGCCTCCTCCTCTGTGTCTGGAAGGAGAAATGGGAACTGAAAAGGATGGCTCAGGGAGGGAGGGAGGACAGTATCCCTGGACACACACCTGTGGGGACAGGAGACAGAAAAGGGAAAAGGTTGCAGACACCCATGTCAGGACACCGTGCTCATCTCTCAGTGCCACCATGGGAGCACCAGGCACGTCATCCTGCTCAACACAGAACATCTCAAGGGAAAAGAAAGGAAGAGAATGGGAAGGAAACAGGAAAAGGACATGGTTGTTTGCCATGGTGTAGCTAGAAGAACTGCGGATGGAAAGTCTGATTCCGACACTAGCGCTGCCATTCACTGCTATGTGAGCCTGAGCGGTCAGCCTGGTCTTCAATTTCCCAAACTGTTGAAGAGATTGGGAGAGATGTTCTATGAGGCCCCTCCAGCTGAATGTTTTCTAATTCTATGTGGGCATTTTGGACCACTGTCCCTTTGGCCGGGAGCAAGCGGAAGCCATCAGAATAGGCAGAACCAGTGTTATTAGACAGCACCAAGTTTGGCTGCAGGAGCCAGAAAACCCTCGTGGGAGACCCAGGTTAAAGATGAGCTTACATGCCAGCCAGGCATGGTGGCACACGCCTTTAATCCCCGCACTCGGAATGCTGAGGTAAGAGGAGCATTGTGAGTTCGAGGCCGGCTTAGGATACGATGCAAGTGCGTTGGCAGCGCCTAGGCAATAGCCAGGGAGTCCAAACACCCCCTGCACCTCGCGACTGTCACATTCACAACAGAGACAGAAAAAGCAGGCGTACACACTCAAATCACCACAAGAAACCAACACTGTATGCATAGGCTGTGGCTGCGAAGCCATCCTCCTCCAGGGTGGGCAGGAAGGCTCAGCTGTGTGCTGTGAGCTGCGTGCTGGGCATTGAAGGGACCACAAAAGAAACCTAGCTGTCTGTGCCCCAGCTGGCCTGAGCTACATAGTGTGAACCTGCCTCAAAAAAACTAGGGCTGGGGGTTTGGCTCAGTGGCTTAAGTGCCTGTCTGGCAGGCGCAAGCTTGTGAGTTCGATCCCCAGTGCTGGAAGAAAAAAAAAAAAAAGATGAGTTTACAGATGTGGGTAGCTGGATACCCTGGAACTATCCAGAAGATGCAGCCAGCTTATCCATCCCAGATCCAGGCCAGAGGAAACCCACTTAGAGACCCTCAGCACCCAGTGGAAGAGGCCAGGAGACCAAGGGCTGGACACAGAAGCACCAGCAGGTGCCCACCCCACTGGTGTAGGTCAGTAGGATGGGGTGAGAGGGTTAAAGGAAAGAGCTGAATTTGTCAGGAAGGCAGCTGGCAAGGCCCCGGGTGTTCACTTTCATTTCCAGTTTGGTGAAGCCAGAGAAGAGCAGGCTGAGTGCATTTCCCCTAGGGCCTAGGCAGCAGCCAGGGAGTCCAAACACCCCCTGCACCTCACAACTGTCACATTCACAACAGAGACAGAAAAGGCAGGCGCACACACTCAAATCACCACAAGGAAACGACACTGCACGCAGAGGCTGTGGCTGCGAAGCCATCCTCCTCCAGGGTGGACAGGAAGGCTCAGCTGTGTGCTGTGAGCTGCGTGCTGGGCATTGAAGGGACCACAAAAGAAACCCTAGCTGTCTGTGCCCCGGAAGCTCTTCCTGCATAGTAGGAGAGAAATGGGTAGGCACAAAGACAATCTTGTGTGTGACTGTGGAGGTTGAACCCCAGAACAGGGCAGCAGGAAGATAAGCTAACAAAGCGGTAGCAATGTGGGGGAGGGTGGGGCAGGGCTGGGAAGACAGGGCAGCCTACGCAGAGAGGGAGCTGGAGGACAGAGCCTAGAAACCAAGGCATACAGGTGCTTGTGCAGGTCCACAGACTCACACCTGCTGCTCACGAACCTGTCCTCCAGTTCTGACCCACAGATAGCACTTACAGTCCAGTCTGCCCATAAGCACCCTGGTCATCAGCATTTTCCAGAACTTACACATTTTCCCTGCCACCTACAAGCCCTACCTTGCCCATTCACACATTAACAAGCATGCATGCACACACATTTACACACACCTCTACTGTATGCAACCTGTGCATACATACTGTAAATACAGCAGCCCACACACAATCACATGGTGTACGCACCCGCTAGACACTCCAGGGTATCAACTCTGCCAAGCTCTCCCTAGACATCCATGCAAGCTCTGTGTGTGTGTGTGTGTGTGTGTGTGTGTGTGTGTTGTTCAGCCCCAGCAAATGCACCCATGGGATTTGCGTGTACATGCAATCTCCATCCATGCACACACACTTTGTCTACAACCTGAATACACACCAGCCCACTGTGGACAGAGAGTCACCTCCATCCTGGGTAGACTGAGGAGCAGACATAACCTAACCACAACTGTCACTTCGTAGTCTCCTGAAGCTGCAAGTGGATATTTGGGTGGTTGCAAGGGAGGTTTTGTATGTGTGGTTTGGGAGAGAGAGGGCGATTGGGAGGGGTGAGGGGAAGTTCTCGCAGAAGAGGGGAGCCAGGCCTTCCCCTGAAGTCTACAAGGAAGGCACCCAGACACACGCCCATCCTCTCAGCGGCTGTACCTCTGCCTCCTTGCCCACACACTGCCTGGCCAGGGAAAGGAGAACCCAAAAGTGGCCAGTCTGAGTTGCTAAATTGGACCTTGGCAGAGAAGGGGAAACGCGTCAGTTCCCTGGGGAAGTAGCCGAGCCCAGGGTGGCCACAGGCCCCTGGGCTTCTACTCCAATGGAACAAAAATTGCTCAAATAGATCTGACGCTTTGTTTTCGAGCCCGAAATACCCTGTGGCGGCAGCCGGAAGTGTGACCGAGGGAGGGAAGTAGGGCAAGAGGGGAGGATTCGTTTGAGTTTCCATTGCAGAGACTTTTTCTTTCGTTTGGGGTCTAGAAGAAGCTTTCCCCGTCTCTGAGCCAGGGTTTGGGCAAGAAGGGAGTGTGCCTCTGAGATTGGGACTGGGGGACTACAGCATAGTCACCCTGATCTACTGGCCCCTCCCCAGGAGGCCTTTGAAAATGACCCTGTCCTTCCACACTGTAGAATTTGATCCCTGGCCACCTGGTGGCAGAGCGGGTAGTGGACCCAAAGGAAGAGGGGCTGATGCCGGGTGGGGTAAAGGGTCAGTGATGGCAGTGATTTTTGCCTTCAGAATCTTGTGTACTTTGATGATTTTTTTTTTCTTTTATAAGGATCCTGTTTACAGAGAAGTTTCACAGCCAGTAAACAAGGCCACAACTTGACTAAAACTCAGACCCAGCCATTTGGATTCAGTACTTTAATAAGATGGTGAATTCTGGGAGGCTGAGGCAGAAGGATCAAAAGTCCAAGCTCCACCTGGGCAACTGAGAGACTTAGCAAGACCCTGTCTCGAAATAAAAAGAAATAAACACAAAGGAGCTGGGGATGTAGTCCAGTGTGAAGGCCCTGAGTTTAATCCCCAGCATTGCAAATTAAATAAATAAGCTGGTTAAACAAGTGCTAGCTGAAAATGCAAGGATGGAAGAGAGAATCTGCTGCTACAGACAGGATCTCAACATGTATACCCCTCTGCTCTGTCTGTCCTTGTCCTAATTCACTTTTCCTCATACCCCTTATCACCACCTCACATGTATCATTCGTTTATTTTCTGTCCCCACCTTGAGTACCCATCAGACCTGAGATTCCCCACAGCGAGGACTTGGACCGCTTTCAATACCTTATCCCCAGCATGTGACGGGGCAGTGTGCACACAACCAATAATCGCCAAATGGTAGAGGGTGGGAAGAGGGGAAGCCATCCAGCACTGCTATTGCCCTGCGGGGAGCTGGTTAATTCAGAAAGGCGCCCGTGCGGAGTGGGGCGCAGTGAGGCAGGGAGAGCAGGAGGAGGGCGTACAGTGGGAACACAAAGCCAAATCAGATGTAACTCCTGCGCTTGTGGAGCAAAGAGGGGGGGATAGCATTTATCAAAGTGGGAGGCAGACGTTTACCAAAAAATCACACAAATGAACATAAAAATGTAAGCAGGTAGGAGTGCGGCAACCCTGAGGAGGATCTGGGCTTACTTCCTAGCAGGGGCACCAGCGGGAAGGATCTGAGTAGTGGTGGCTAACCTGAGGGTGTCTGCGGTGTAACACTGCAAAGACCCAGCCCCTGCCCCCGGGAGGTGGGGTCCAGGAGGAAGCAGAACCAGGCGATTCACACTGCAGGGTGTGCCTCCCCCCCACCCCGCCCCCAACGGGCCGAGAGGCACAGCCAGGGCCTGTGAACCCAGGCTGCAGTTCAGAAGCGGCAAGCAGCCCTGGTCCCTGGGTGCTATTTACCAGCTCTTAATGACAGCGGGGTAATCACGCTAATGAAAAACTCCCTCGGGGCTCGGGGCCGCCAGACTGGGATGAGGAAACCGGGAGGCATTTGGGAGCCGCCGGTGAGTCACGCTGAGTGTGCTTGAAGCAGGCCTGTGCGGGGTACAGAGGACCTGGTCCGTTCCCTGCGCTGCACCCACCTCAGGGTACCCCAGCCCCTGCCAGATGCAGCCTGGGTCTGGGTCAGCCATCATCATCGGGCCATGCCACCTGCAAACCCAGTCCCCCACTGCCACCTGTGGTGGGGGCCTGTGACAGCCATCAACTCTCCCCTCCCTACCCATCACCTTGGCTCCTTGGCTTCTGGAGGGGACCCCAGAAGACCCCAGACTGGGCTGGGCTTCACATCTTATCTCCTAAACACTATCTTGCTAGCGAGTGCCTCAGTTTCCCCAATGGAGTAGCAGTAACTCCAGATTCTCCACACAACCACGCCCACACACACCCTGCCCCCGGGTGGCAGGAGTATTAATTACAGTTTGTTCCTAGCTTTGAAGATGAAAAATGGCAAGGATCATTACCACTCAATTAATGGGGCTATTACCTCTTGAGTTTATGCCTGATTAATTCTACCCCACCCTGACCCCTCCCCTAACCTGGGACCCACTCTGTCCTAATGTCCCTGCCTCTGCCTCGGCTACCCCACACACCCCACCCCATGGGCTCCTTCCTCCTAAATTTCACACTGGGAATTCCTCCTCAGGAATGGGGCCCTAGCAGACCACTTGGCACATTCTCCATTCAACAAGAGTTGACTGAGCTTCCCAGATGTGTCAGGTATGAGCTGCTGGGAACCGGCAGGGTAGGTCACGGACTTGAGCTCTTTCCTTCATGAGGCCTATCTTCTAGGGTCCAAAGGTCCAAATGGGGTCTGACACATACCCAGGGTTCCCTTTGGTCTCCATCCCTCCCTAAATAATTTCTCCATTTCTCGTTCATCCAGACAACAGACAGCCCTAGGCCAGGCACCCCTTGGAACAAGCTGGAAGGACAGTACAATTGGTTTATAGCTTCAGAGATGAAGACCATGATGCTAACACGAAGAGGGGCTGGATCACAGGTCCTTTCAGTGGGTCGACTCCTGCCTTCCCTTCCCTTCTTCCCTGTCTTTCTCACTTGGGGGCTTAGCCTCTCCTCAAGGGCTTGCACAGACCCCTTCCTTCTCCATCAAACTGGTTTTTGCCCTGAACAGCTCCCTCCTGCAAGTGGCTCATCCCCTCTGAACCCCGTGTCGTGCCTCCTTACAGGACACTTCTGTCTCCACCAGCGCCTCACTGTTCACCCTGCAGTAAACTGCCGGTTTCTGAGAGCGGGCTCAGGTCTCCAGTTTGCTTTCTTCCACAGCGCAGCAGGAAGCGTTCTGTAGATGTGGATCTCATCCATTTGCCTGTGTGATGGGGAGTTGGGGGGCTGAGGATGGGACTAGAAAGGGCTGGATGGGGCAAGTGGAGTGGATTCAGCTCCCCCTCTAATCAACCAAGTTTTACAATCAGGAGTGGCCAAGTTGGACACTTGAGGCTGGTCAAAAAGCTCTTACTGGAGTGGGTCAAGAAGCTTGTTCCCATTCTAGAGATCAGCACAGGGCTGAATCCCAAGAAGACAAAAATGTGTAAGACCCAGCCCCTGCTCACGGGGAGCTTGGATGCTACCCCTTAACTTTCAGTAACTTTCTGGGCAACCAACCCAGATGATTGTGCATTATCTAAGACAGAAAGAGGGAAGTCATACCCCTGTTCCTCAAGGCCATGCCATCATTCAGGGCTTCCTGGTCAACCCAGGGAACTCCAATCATGGGCCCCAAAGAGCCATTAACTGCTTTTCACTGGGTCCCAGGTTACTGATTGGATAAGAGAGCAAACAAGCCAAATGTACACTCCAACCCCTCATCGATGAGCAGTGTTTTAGGCCCAGGAGGATACCGAGGCTGGAAGGGGATCAAAGACAGGACTTAGGAATTATAACACTTTCTGGTTTCCCCAAGGCTTTTTTCTTCCAGGGCCGAGAACAGAGGGACCTGCCAGCCTTTAGATTCAGTCTCTGCCACATGGGTAAAAGCCTGCTTCCAGCAAGATGTCGTATGTATGGCAAACCATGGAAATGAGACCTTGTCTTCATCTTTTTGCCCCTCTTCTCCCCGTCCCGTTCCCCTCCCCACCTGTCTTTCTTTCTCTCTCTCATTTCTCTCTCTCTCTTTCTCCCTCTCCCCTTTTCTATCACCCCCTTTTTTGCTCCCCGACTGCTGGTCCCCTCACATTCACACCTTTTCTGGTTCATTTCGAATCATGAAGTTCCTCTTTCCAAAAAGCCCCATCCCCTGAGAGTCCTTTCTGCAGTGACACCATCTCTCCCAGCTGAGAAGGGGCTGTCCCACAGCAGGCCCCGGGGGAATGACAGGCCCTCAAGCACATGATTCTACTTGCCCTCCATGACCCCCTGAGCTACGACAGCACGGTTTCCATTACAAGCCCTCATTTCCTGACCTATTCTTCCTTCTCCCTAGGGACCCCGAGCAGCACCCTGAAACCCTAAATGAAACTCTAACACATTTCTCCCAGCCCTACCTACCACAGAATCTTGAAGCCCCTGGATGAACAGAGCTAGGAGGAATTTAGAGGAAGGTGATCCAGTCCAAACCCTTCCTAAAACCCAGGAATGAGAAGGCCTAGTCCAAAGTTGTAGCTTATGGTAGAGACTATAGCCCCGGTTTCCCAGGCTGGAGCTCGTACTTGATGTCTACCCACCTGACTTTTCCCAAGTCTCATGTTCTCCTCCCTCCTGTTCCCTCCCTGCCCTAACTCATGCCACTTGCTGTTTCGCCCAGCCAGGTGCTGTGCACACTCTCATCCTCTGCCCACCCATGCCACGTAACTGGAGGCTGGGACTCCTGTCTGGAGAAGAGTACCCAGGACAATCTGTCTTGCAGGTTCTGGTGCACCCTCCCCGCAAATGTTACTTTGTAACTTCCTCTTCCTGGTCACCAGTCTCCCTGAAATTATCTAAAACATGATCAAAAACATCCTGCTTCTTCATGGTTGGCATCCATTAGTGCACTTTGAATTTAGGTACAAAAAGGTATATAAAACGAAGTGTGGCCTGCAACCCCAACACTTGGAGTCTGAGGCAGGAGGACTGCTGCAAGTTCGAGGCCAGCCTGGACTACACAGCGAGACCCTGTTTCAAAAAACAAAAACAAATGCTGGGCATGGTGGTGCACGCCTGTAATCCCAGCACTCGGAAAGCTGAGGCAGGAGGATCATTGCAAGTTCGAGACCAGCCTGGGCTATGAAGTGAGCTCAAGGCCAGCCTGAACTGCATAGCAAGACCCTGTCTCAAAAAAATTAATTAATTAATTAATTAAATTACATAAATGAAATTCTAAAAATAAAAATAAAAGGGAAGTGTATGATTGGCTTAGAAAGGATGCTGTGGCCTTTGACACAGCCTAAGGAACTGGGACCTGAGCTCGGTAGGTCACAGTTCCCCTAACACTGCTCCTCCCGGGCCTCCCTGGGCAAGGGCTCCTTCGCTATCCCCATCCGGGGTTCAAAGGGGTGTTGGAATGCCACATTCAAGTCTTTCTTCTACATATTGCTTTCTCCCCAGCTTTGGTACCTACTCATCCTCTTACTCACTTGCACCATCTCATTTCTTTCCTCTGACATGACAGTAATAGAGACTAGAGGTGAGGTTACAAGCATTCTTTTTAGAATCGCACAGGGCAAATTCAAATGTCAGATCAGCCATTCTGTGGCCAAGTGACCTCCAGCAAGTCATTCAGACTCTTTCCAATGAGATAGATTTTTCATTTAGAAACAAAAAAAAGCAGTCAAGTGTGGTGGCATTCTCTTCTAATCCCACTACTCAGAAGGCTGAGGCAGGAGGATGTCCAAAAGTTCAAGGCCAGCCTGGGCTACATAGTGAGTTGAAGCCCAGCCTGACCTGCATAACAAGATCCTCTCAAAAAAAAAAAAAAAAGAAAGAAAAAGAAAAAGAAAAAGCACAAAGGCAAATGTTGACAGTGTAGTTCAAAAAGTTTCTCATAGGACTACTGTAAAGAATGAAGAAAACCAAGCGTGTCTATACAGCCTGGGCAGGCAAGCAAGTGATCAGCTGCCCCCGTCTTCTCTAGCTGCAGAAAGTTCTGTCAGTTAGTGCAGCGCCCTAGACATGCTTAGCTCCAAATCAATCAGGAGCACCAGCTTCAAGTTCATGAAGCCTCCAGGGCCCTGCTGGGCAGCTGTTATGTTTCCCTTCTGCAAGCTTCCAGGCAAGACCTACTTAGCCTCTAAGCTTCCTGTGGTTACCAAAGAAATGGCGATGACCTAGAGAAATGCAGGAAGGGCTGGCCAGGGAGACACTACTGGTGAGCTGTGGGTCTCCTATGAAACCTCTGCACAGCCCCCAGCCCATAAAAAATAGCTGAGGGCCCTCAACAGAGCCACCACTTTTACGAGCAATCTCACCAGAATGGGGCCTCCACACAGGTGTTTGGGGCATGGCATTTGGTCCCTAAACCTCCCACTTCTTACCCCTGGGTTTAACGTCCCACAACTAGACTTCATCACATCAGCATTAGTGAGCACCTGCCATCTTCCAGGTAATCACTCATGCTAGGTATTGACTTTAGCTTCTTTAGCGTATTTATTACCCTCACTAAGTTTTATGTTTTTGTTTTATGGTTCTGGGGAAAAATCCAAGCCTGGGCCTGTTAGACAAGTGTCCTACAATGGGACAACATCCCAAGCCCTGAGCATTTTAAAATGCAAACACCCTCTGAGAAGGGCAATTCACTAAATGTCTAAACCCCCCCCCATTGAATTAATGGGGCAGGCTCTCTTTTGGAAGACAGCAGAGGACTAGCTATGTTTTGCAAGTGGGGGAAGCCAAATAAAGTTCAGAAGGCAGAGGTGACCACAGTCTAAAGGACCGAGACATAGCCATTGATGTCTTTTTCTGCAGGGGATGTGGGGCATCCGTCTCCTCCCTCCACAATGGAAGCAGTCCCTGAAAGTGCAGCAGCTGGGCTAGCTGGGTTCCTCCAGCAACAGCAGCCAGGGCCTGGGTGGCTTGGCTCTGCTGCACAGGGCCGCCCCTTTCAGCAGCTCTGGGGGAGGGCGCCTTGAACCAGTGCCTACTCGCTCCCCAACAAGTTCAGGGCTTAGAGTTCAGGTAATTAGGCCCTTGGCAATCTCACCTGAGCTTGCCAATAAAACTGAAATAAACACCTTCAGCCCCTCTCCAGGGAGAGGGGGAAACAGGGAGGGAACGAGAGAAGGGACAAAACCTTTTCTTTTCTTTTTTTTTTTTAATGATGAATTCCAGTTCTGGCAATCAGAAAGGAGAACACTAGAGGTCCACAAAGCAGCCCCTCCAAATACCCCACAGAACAGTGGGGTGGCTCTTACCACAGAACAGTGGTAGCTGCTGTGTGCCACCATTATCCAGGGTGACGGTGGCCAACCTGAACAGGAAGCAGTCAGCCAAGGGCAGAAGCTTGTAGGGAGGACTTTCCCAGCATGGCTCTTTTCACAGCAGAGAGGAAAAGCAAGGCACTGGAGCCCTCACCCCACCCCAGGAACCACAGCTATCCACTAAAAAAGTCTAAAAGAAAAAATAAAAATAAAAAGTCTAAAAGGATACTCCAGAATGTGAAAGAGCAACTTCTTTTTTTTTCTGCCTTGTGTTACAATCAGCTGTTGAGATCTTAATCCATGCCTAGGCTCCTGCAGGATTGGGCCCATTCTTTATCCCTACCTTGGTACAGTGCCCAACCCAAATAGGAATTTCCTTTTCTCCATAAATAATAGGCATTAATATTTCTTGTATATGATCACACGGGCATGGAATGGAGTTCCACACCTGGCCCTGTTTACTAGCTCTCTCTCATTCCTGGGACACACAGAGGGGCGAGCATTTCTGTCACGTGGCAGGGTGGGGGAGAATGCAGTTTAATAGTAGTAACTGCCATTTACTGCGTGCTAAGCGTCTGATGTAAGTATTCTATGAGAATTCTCTAATTTAATCCTTCCTACAGGATAGGCACTGTTATTATTATCCCAATTTACAGATTAGAAAACTGAGCCTAAGAAAGAAGTTCAGAAGTTTGCCCAAAGTCACACAGAAGCTTTCCTGAATGCTTCAACGGAAGATTTCCATTCTATGCTAAGAATGGGAAGAAGGGAAAGTCTTCTTGTTCCGAAAGACCCCTATCCACTCTTGCCCAGCAGCTAAGAAGGTCCCAGCAACACGCTGTCCTTGGGAGCAAGGAGAGTAGCTGGCCTCCCGGTGTTTGCGGACCTTCCCTGGAGTGGCTACTCTCCTCAGTGCGCTGGAGCGCTGGAAGATTCCAAGGATTGCTAAAGCTACCACCTCTGCCTTTCCTAACGCAGACCCCGTGGAACAGAGATAGGGCTGCCAGGTCCTCGCTCTGCCTGTCCTCCCCCAGGAGAGACCCGACAGGTGGAGAGCGGGTGCACTATGGGGTCCTCGGGAGTTGAGCTGGGTAACCGGAGGCCTCTCACTTCCTTCCCCCCACCCCCGCAGGCTGAGTGCTGCCTCGCGCGGGGAGACATGGGCAATGCAGTCTGTCTCAGGGCCTTGTCGCTCGCCCTGGGCTGAGAACCTCGCGGCAGCCTCGAGCAGGAGCCCGCGGAGCCACCCCACCCAGCCTCGGGTGCACGCGACGCAGGAAGCGCCTCGGAAGGGCCAGGACTGGGGACCGGCGCGCGCCAAGCTCGGGGGTCGCCCCCGCTCCCCGCTCTTCTTCTACTGCCAGGCTCTGTGGCCAGAGGCCTGGGCCGGTGGCTAATTTTTCACGCCCCCCAGACCGCCTCCCTAGGTGACGCTACAGCCTGTGCGGTTCCTTTAAAGGCTGCGGGTTCCGCTCTTCTTTCCTTTTCCACTGGATGCCAAAATGTGCAAATCCGGGGACCGGAATCTGCAGCCAAATAGAGAAGGAGAAGGGGCGCGGCCGGCGCGTCACCGGATCCGCTCCTTGTATGGCTCTTCCCGGCTTGGCCCGCCGCCCCGCGACCCTCCCTGCAGCCTCGGGGCCCCTCCCGCGCACAGCCGGGCTCACACCGCCACCCACGCCCCCGACCGGCCGCTCGCCACCCCCAAGGGAGAGAGCCGGGGGCGGGAGGCGCTGCCTGCCCAGATTCCGGCCGGAGCCCGGCTCGGCTGCAGCAGGCTGCCTCCCCGCGCCGCGCGGGCGGAGGAGAGCCCGGGGGCGCTGTGCCTCCACGGCTCGGGAACCGGGAGCCTAGCGGGAGAGGCGGCGGGGGTAGCGGAGAGGGGCTCGCGGGCGGCGGGAATCCCTCCTTTCCTAAGAACCAGAGAAGATCCGGGGGAGGCCGGGGCCTCCCCTCCTCAGCTCCCCAAGTGAAGAGAGGGGAGGGGAGCGAGGTTGTCAGCCGCCCCCTCCACAATGCGCAGCTCGGGAGTTCCTCCCACACATCCTCGGCCCGCATGGCCCTCCCACGGCGTGAGGCCCGGGGATCCTCTCTTCCTCCTCGTCAACACTCCCACTCTCTCTGAGATATGCACGTTCCCCCAGCCTCGACTCTCCAGCGGGGGACGCGGGATTCACCGTGCCCACGCGGCCACCGAGGAGGGAATCCTCCCCCGCCAAGCTGGTGTGCCTCGGGGTCGCGCCTCTGTGCTCCCTCCCAGTCCTCCCCCTCCCCCGGGCCCGGCCGCGCGCGGCTCGGGAGCAGGCCTCAGGGAACACAGCACCCGCCCCCAGGATCCGCTGCCGCTCTGGGAGGTGACAGCCCTCTGGGTCGGCACACAGGCCGCCCTTGACTGTGGGGCGCCGGCAGGCAACACTGAGGACAGCCCCATGGAGGGGGAGGGGCAGGGTGCGAGCTAGGGAAGCCGCCGAGGAAGCGCGGAGACCGTGGGTTCGGTCGGCGTCCTCCTGCTGCAACTCAGCGGCGGGCCCTTCGCAGGCAGCAGCAGATAGCGACTGTGCCCGGGCCTGCTGGGGCCTCCTGCCATCCTGTGGCCAAAGAGGTTGCTTTGGAACTGTTAGGGAATTGATTTGGTGCACGTGTTTTCTATCTCCTACTCTTCATCCCTTCTTCGCCACCCCAACCGCACATCCTCAGCCCCAGATGTGTGGGGCTGTTGCCTCCCGCGCAGCCGCTGAGCTCAGCCGGGAGTCAGCGCAGGGTCAGAAGCCCAGGGAGGGGCAGGGGTTGTGGCGGCGAATCAGAGTGAAGTCGGCACAGAAGTTCCCAGGATCGTGGACCCAGGAGTTCTGACACTTTGAAACCTCAGCCCCACCCTGGCCGACAGGAAGCTCTTCAGTCTGAGTCCTGGGTAGGGACGCTGCGCCTTGGCGAGCGGAGGGGAGCAGGGTCCGAAAGGACACCTTCCGGAATCCCCAGCAGTTTCCAGGGACGCCGCCGGGTGTATTCAGTTCTCTTTCTCCCTACTGGGGTAGTCGGAAGCCAGTTCCAAACAACCGCACCCTATGACCCCACCCCCAAACTCGCCCTATAATGCAGACCAGAAATAAGCGCAAGCGCAAGCGCAAGCGCGCGCACATACACATACACACACACACACACACATTCATATTCACACGCTTGATTGCTGGTTTTTCGACCGCGCGCTTTGCGCTTTGCATCCAACTGCATTCCTCTTTTCCTCTCTCCTCTCGCATTTTCCTTCTTACTTCTCTTATTTGTCTCTTTCTCTCTTTTTTTTAAGGGCGGCGTGCGGTGCAGGACTCTTGCACGTTGGCTGCGGCCCGCTTCCTGCTTTCTAATGTTCCATTGTGAGGAGCTTCCATTGTGACGTCGCGCCCCTTCGGCTGGGCTTTGTCTGTCCATATATGGGCAGCTACGTCACGGAGCTTTCCCGGGGCTCAGATAAATAGGCTGGTGGAGTTCCCTGGCTGGGAGCTTTTGGGCAGCAGTGAGCTTGCTAGGAAGCGGCGGGGCTGGTGGTGGTGGTAGCGGCGGCGGCAGCGGCGACAGAGGCGGCGGTGGCAGCAGCATCGGCGGCGGTGGCGGCGGCGGATCGGGGGGCGGGGGGGGCGGCGGGCGCGTGTCTGTTTGTGAGATCAATACTGAGGCCGCGTTCGACCCCCTCACGCCGAGATCCCCCCCAGCCCAGCCCCCACCCCACCCCTGCACACGCCCCAGCCCCCCACTCGCGACCCAGCCTCATACGGCACTAGCGGAGGCACCCGAGAGGATCACCCCCTTTGCCCCCCTCCCACCCGCCTATCCCCAA
>RJWM01004020.1:70789-106851 GCA_004363535.1 Dasyprocta punctata | reverse complement strand
TACCTATTAAAATTCATTGCAATTTAATAAATGTTATAATAAATTTCTGTCTGGAAACTATGAAAATTATAATTTAGATTAAGAAGAAAGAAAACTTCTCCCCAAATATAACCCCAGACCTGAATTTTATACTGTAGTAATAATTTTACTAACCTATATTGAATGTCTACTGAGCAAAACAATTCATACACAGTTCACATACATTTTTACATAACTGTCCTAAAATTATTAATTATTCTCACTTTATAAATGAAAAATAATATACTGGCCAGAGTCATGCAACTAGTCAGTGGCAGCACCAGGAGAGGAGTGCAGATCTGATGGAAGGTTTTTTCAAGCACTTTTCTGCTATTGTATTTATTTGTTTATTTGTATTTTATTTATTTATTTATTTTTCTGGTACCAGGGATCGAACTCACAACCTCACGCCTGCCAGGCAGGTGCTTATGCCACTGAGCTAAATCCCCAGCCCTATTTTTTGACACAGGGTCTCACTATGCAGTTCAGACTGGCCTTGAATTCACTTTGTAGCCCTTGCTGGTCTCGAACTCACAACGAACCTCCTGTCTCAATCTCCCGAGTGCTCAGATTGCAAACGTGCGCCACCATACCCGGCTGCTATTGTATTTATATAGGGGTCAAAATGACCAAGGCACAAAAGAAAAAATCATGCCAGTGTGTTTAGGGAACTTGCAGTAAATTACAATGAGGAAACTCTTGGAGATATGAGGGTATGGGACAGATAGGATGAGGAAGGAGGGTCAGGACAGCTCAGAGAGGGTCCTGTATTCTATAGTTAGGCAATTCAATTTTAGCTCATCCTCCATGAAAAGTCAGGTAAAATGCTAAGCAATGGAGTGATAAACTGAGAGGTACTCATTTGTACAATAGCTTGGTCAGCAACAAATATTCAAGGAATAATAGGCATACATAATATTTTATGTTTGGAGCATGGAAAAGCAAGACTAAACTTCAAATGTGTGAATTAGGCCCCATGGCTGGAAAGTGGTCGTGTCTTTTGGGAGACAGAAACACCGGAAGAGTGATTTAGAGGATTCTCATTTGGAAATGGAGAGTTTGCAGCTTATGTATGTGGAGGTGGAAGTGTAGTTTATTTGCTTATGTTGATGTAAGAGGAAGTGCTGAGAGTGTATTGAGAATAAATTTTTAAAAAGGAAATGTTGAAATGACTTCCCTACAGAAATGACAAATTTTGGAATCTAAATTGCAAAGAGAGGAGAAAATATATTGAAGGTTTGAGATTACATCTGTTCACAAGACTATTACCTGTCTGGGAAGAATCAAGATGTTAGCCTGACAAATAAACCCTCCGTTTGGAATTCCGTTATTAACCTAACCATTTTGTCCCACTGATTATTCACTTCCCATCTAAAGTACAGACAGAGACTCAGAGGAAGACTCCAGGCTCCATGGATGCAGAGAAACAAGTAAAGCAGGAAATCAGTTGAAAATCTGCAGAGTTCTTTAGATTGTAGTCTATTTATTTCATTGTATTTTATGCAGATTGATGACTTTGACTCTATTGAACATTTTGCTGAATTATTCCCTATGTATTATATTTAAATTCATATTTAAACTATATACATATATGTACACGAACTTATAATAAATCATTGACGTGATATATGCATATACTTAAAATATAAGCTGCATATAATTCTCTGCAAATGTATAGGGTGAAACGTGAGACTGCTTTGGTACTGCAGTCCTGGGGAGGACGTAGCTGTGGGTCCACAGGTCACATTCTTTTAGTTCACACAGCCGTGTTACAGAGAAGGCCCCCATATGTTTAGGTGAACACAATACTCTGAAGTCAACCTTAGGAGAGAGACAAAACACTGTGGAAACCCCCTGTTTCATACAATATTTCATAGATCTAGGCTGAGACTTTAAAACAGTTGATTTGTACTAATTTAGTGAACAGTTCTGACAGGCTGGTAAATTTTCAAATTGGGTTTAAAAATCTTTAGCAACAGTATTTCCATAGTTCTGTATAAAAATCCAAGTACTATTAAATACATCTTTTAGAAATAGCCATTTTGTTATCAGCTGCAAGAGGATGTAACGATTATAAAATGTAAACTTCAAGTAAATCATCTTAATATCTAAAATGCAATGCAGATAAATCTAACAATAAATCACAACATAAGAAAAGATGATAAAAAGTCATAGAGGTTTATTTACTCAAGTAGATGTAGCTTAATTCCAAATTGAGGATAATGGTTTTTAGGACAAATCTAAAAAATGCCATGTGGCAAAGATTTTATTCTTATTTTTCAGTAATGAAAATGAAAAGGTGCATGGAGAGAGCAATATGCTGCGATTTTAAAGACCAGGCTGCAGGGTAGAAAGAGGCCTGGTGTGTGAGACTCTGCGGTCTCTGGGCCTGTGTTGGCTTGGGGATTGCAAGAAGGAGAATTAAGGGTAATTAACCCGGTAGTAGCTTCCACATAAAGGATAATTCAAGCGCACTGGAAATAGCTTGAGCACGCTTTGCTAAACTATGTGTAGGCTTCCAGCGCTCTGATGGAAAGGAGACCCGAGATGTATTGAAGCAGCAACTGGCACTGGTCATAGGAATGAAGCGGAAGCTATTGAATCACACTACAAAATAATATTATCTTTATAAACTGTCTTCTAACCTCTTTAGCCACTTCTGTTCATTTAAAACTATATACTAATAATTTTTTAATCAGACAGCAAAATCATATATACACATGTACACATATATGTACATATACACACTTGTATGGGATTGATTCTATTTTTGTTTCTTCTAAATCACGGTTTGTTTTTTTTTAACTGCCGCATGAAGGGTCAAAAGCACAGATGCTGAGTCTGTTTAAAATGGCCTAGAAAGCAAAGCACTTGCTTTAATCTGATGTCTAGGCTGCATTTTTAAAAATTGGATTGAAAAGGATTAGATTAGATTAGACCTTCTGGATTTAAAAATGTTAAAGCTCCATTTATGCTTTAACATAATCTCTTTCTACTCTCTGGAGCCATCAAGTAGAATGCAGTCTTGGGTAGATTTTTTTATTATTATTAAATTTTAGACCTTTTTTTAAACATGCCACTTTCATATTTGCAACAGAAAGAAATCCTCAGAGATTGAGCTAAAAGTTCTTCTGACCTGCTCTTAAAGGGTACAGCGAGTGTGTAAGCTTTCTGATTTTTACAGCGATTTTTATGTATCCCTCTACAGTCACACCAACACATGAATATGAGTAACTGTTTTTTATATTCAAATAGAAGTGCACACCTCTGAATATTAAGCATTTTTCTGAAGTTACAACTACTAGCATAACAATTTATGGGTAAAGCTTATACAAAAAGCCTTTATAAGATTTGTGTACTGTATGCCAATTTGACATATCCATTAGCTCCAATTTCTGTAAATAAAAAAGACAAATAACTACACAGCATTTTCAAACTACTGAGGTTCTGAATACAAATAGACTTGTTTTGAAGTTTTAATGTTCATAGTTCATAAAATAGAAAATACTTGAGATTACATAATCTATTCTGAGATGGAAAGATGAAAAATCTTCATTGCATGATCAAGGCAAAACTCCTTTAGCAGCTGTATTTTTATTTCTTAATGTTTAATTATTGTTTCTCTAAAACACATACACAAAAGAGCTGAAGTTGACCTAAGTTTTGTTAACATTACATAGCAAACATGTTTCAAAATTACAGTGATTCATTATGTTCATCTATCACCAACAGTGTAAGATTTATAGCAGGCCCTGGGTAGAGACTACTACTTATCTAAGACCTAAACAACACTGCTAAATAACCCAAAAGTCTTGAGAATTTTACCAAACTACCTATACCTAAACAAATTATTTGTAAATAAATTATTAAAACTGGAACATGAGAGGCCTCAGAAACAGAAATACTGGCTTTCTTGTTGCCCTCACTGTGAAAGACACAGGGCACTGCTTTATCACCAGAGAAACAGTGAATTTGCAGTCACAGAACAGAATCGTCAAGAAGTGAGTTTTTTCATTCAGAAATTGCAAAAGTTCACTTGATTCCCCTTTGAAGGATGCTGGTAAAATTTTGGTTCAAGTATTAATATTTTAAAAATTTTCTTTGGAGAAAAAGGAAAATAGCAGTCATTATTTCCTTTTCAATTTAAAAAACAATCCTCTAGTGTTTCAATCACTTAACCTACTACTTAGTATATGTGAGAGACAGTCTAGCATTTAGCCTTCCTTTTCCATGAAAACTGCATCTACTGGCAACCAAATGATGGAAGACAAGAAATTCCTTTTTACAAAAATATGCTGCCTTAAAAGAAATTATAGAATTAAAATAGCTCTGCTATATATGGTCCTTAATGAAAAGTGCTCATTTATGACCCCCAATATAGCTACTAGCAGTACAATATGTGAAACGTGTATATATTTTTGCCATCCCAATAAAATCCACAGTACTACAGATGAAGTGCTTTTGCCTTTTTAAAAACTCAAACCCAAATTTTATCAACACAATCTACCAATTAACAGGAAAGATACTAGAAAACAGAACATGTTAAACAATATAGTTGGACAGAGTCAGACCAAAAAGTTTCATACTTCTTCAACAGGCAAATTGCAAAGGAAGAGAGAGATGAGAAAGAGAGAGAGAGGAAGAGAGAGAGAGAGGAGACAAGCGAGACAGAGAAAGAGAAAGGAGAGAAAAGATTATTTATTATTACAATAAACTTAAAACTATTAGCCAATCACATAATGGATCATATATCTAACAGGTACACACACACACACACACACACACACACACAGGTGCTACATTTTCAATAGGATATGTGACAATCAGCAAATTTTTAAAAAGTGTTTCTCATCTGAGAAACACTTGTTCTGACAACGATTGCACAAAGCTGCAAGTGACACATTAGAAATCCTGTCACCTCTAGAAACACGAAAGTGGTAATACATTTATTGAGACCTCAAATTCAGGCTATTAGACAGTGCCTGCCAGCTTTCAGTAGAGAACATACACAAGTTGATGTGTGATTGGCACTTTCAGAAACCAAATCCTAAAACTTTACTAAGCTTGAATCAACAGAAATAATTAAATGAGATATTGTCTTTATATTTTTAGCAGCTAAGAGTGGTCACAGGCAGGTCTTTATTTTTTTTCTTCAGGTGTTCGTTTAGACTTTAATGTAATGAGCTCCATTATTTACACTTAAAGATGAATGAAGGTATAATATTAAAAACTGTATTAGAACACTTTTAAAAAGAAAAACTATAAAATAAAAATCTAAATGGAGACAACATTAAAGAGGTAAACTAATAAAGAAATATATCATGAAAAGAACATATGGCATTGATAAAATACAGTTTGTACAAGATGAAAAACAAGTCTTAAAAACATGGAGAATTCCAGAGCAATGAAAAATAAAATACTCTCACAACACATTATTCTAAAGTACCTATTTCATTTCTAATACATATATATGTATATTTACATTTGATAATATGGGATTCTCAGTAATCCTTTGTTCAAAGGTTAGTATAATTTCTTTTGTATGGTAGATGTAAATATTTCATGAGAAAGAAACTCCACCACCAACATTGCATTTTTTAATTTTCTTCCTTACCAAGTTAAGGGAATTTTCATGAGCTTTTTCTTTTGGTTTCTTTTTAGTCAATTAACATCAATATTTTAATACATTGATTAATTCTTATTATCATTTATTCATATAGGCTAGTTATATTTTGCAATAGAAAGATTATTACCATGCTTCTCTAAATTTCTTTTCTTGACTATAGATTATAGAACAGTATCTGTATTTCTAGAAAGAGGAATCCATAGGGGTTTTCAACATATACTTGAAGTAAACTCCTTGCAATAGGTCCTTCTTGGCTTTCCTATTCCACCACTCCTGTTAATAGCCTTTCTAACACTCAAACTGGGATATGTAAGGGGAAAAGAAAACCAATAGAATTCTACTATGGTGTTGTTGCTCAGGTTCAAGACTCTAGTCAGTATGTATATTTCTTTTCTGTTCTCAGAATCTTTTTGCTTCTCCTTCTAAAATATCAAGGGTTTTGAGTTGTTCTTTGTAGAAAGAATATCTAACCTGGAAGTAGACATCATCGATAATATTTTATAGCTAATTCTTTGAAATTGGATCAAGGCAGTGAGCAACCAAATTGCACCTTGAGAATAGTAACTGTTTTTCTCACTTCTTATAGCTTTATAAAAACCCTAAGTGTTACTAGGCAGAGTGAAGCAGAACAGTGAAATGTGGTCAAGCACCTCAACTTGAATTCTTGGCGCTTAACTTAAAAGATATAAGGCAATCATAAAATTATTTAGCACCTTAGAACTAATTTTCTACAGCTAAAAATTGGAAATAATAATAGCTGTCTAATATGGTGGCTGTATAAATTCAACTGAACAATGTAAGTGAATGGTGCCTGGTACAATAAATGAGAGCTTTTATCATCTCAACATATATAGATGTTTCTCTTTTAAAGTATCCTTATATGAAATAATAAATCACTTCTTCTCAAAGTCCTATATGGAACTTTTGTACTTTGAAATGGTGAAGAGGAATAAAGTTGCTTTAAAAAAGTACTTTTATCTTGATGCATCATAAGATCAGGTTAGAAAGCATCTGAATTGTTTAACAACCAGGGGTTGACATAGATAAGCACACTGTAAGCACTGAAAGTGCATTTGAAAGTATCTTATATTTTGGCCCATGACTCACTCTTTGACATTAATTCTTCTCTATAAGGGATTAATGTACTCAAGAATCAATATGCTTTCAGACATATCCTACATCAGTGGTTTCTTCACTGGTCAGGTTTTTTCATTATTAACAACTTATGTCAGCAATATTCCCTATTCGTCTAGCAGTATTTGAATTTATTCTCTCATTTTAGTCCCAATTGTTGCATATTACTCTAAAGGTCATTTATAACTTGATTTTCCAAGAAAGTGCATTAGAAATCTATGACAATTCAGAAGCCTGAAAGGGGGACCAATTAGAAAGAGAGTACTCTTTAGTTCTATATACTAGAAAAATGGAGCTAATATTTTGGGTTACTCTGTACTTCTTGCGGTTACATCTGAAAACACTATATTCTCCAAACATGGAGCAATTCCATCTAAATCTGTTTCTAAGTATATTTTCATCATGAAAGACAAATTGAAACATTTTTCTAATTGAATCTGATGTTTCAGGAATTTGGTCTTATTATAATGTATATTTATCCAATTAATAATTATATTTGCAGTACTCTTGTTGACAATACTTACATATAACTTAGGACTACATGAGTAGTCCAAGTTTTTCTTTATAAAATGCTACCATTTAGTAAATGAATTAGGATACCTTAAGGAGGTAGCTGATTCTAAGGCAAGGGAAGAGAGAAGTATGAAATGAGCTAGACTGTATTTTTGTTCCAGAAAATAAGGACGGGTATTATAAATTACATGTCACATTAAAGTGACACAAGAGTCAGCTTGAAAGGGTTCCCAGGTACCAAATCTGTAATAATTTTGAGCCTGAAAGTTAATAATGAAGTGAATGGATTATAAACCACCACAGAATTATGAAGAATCTATGAGTCTATTGTGAGTTGATATACATGTATTTAAATAGAAAATAGAATTATACAGTTATAAATTGGGCAAAAGAAGATTCTTATTCCTGTAGATCAATATTTAATCAATACAGATTAAGTGATGGATGTTTGGGGCATAACTATCCCCTCAAATTTTGGATGTTGGTTCCCTACTATTCAGATATCAAAATGCCACTGTACTTGGAGACAGGACAAGTGAGGCTAAAATGGGGCCACTAAGGAGGATCCTTAAAAGAAGGGGAGATTAGGAGATGGAAAATAGACAAAGGAATGATGATTTGAGGTGAGCGCATGGCCAGAAGGCAATCACCTGCAAGCCTCAGAACAAATAGAACAGTCTACTGAACTATGAAAAACTAAATTTTTATTCTTTAAAATTCCCAAAAAAACAAAGAAACTTGCTCTGCTGGATCAAGTAAAATGTTAGGCCGGTTCCTATAAATCAGGATATAATCAAACTCCAAGCTCATAGAGCAAAGAAGAGACTAAAATTTAAGCAGTTAGGAAAGATAACTATGATTTTCCACCATGCCATCAAATCAAAATACATTTATTTTACTAGAAGGGGATTTTTAAACTCATAATTTTTACTTATTTACCAAAATCTGTAAAACCAAAAATATACGCTGCACTTTAAACATTAGATAGCAATATTTATTCTGCTTCCTAATTTCTTATTCCACTAAATTATAGAAGCACTATTTTTTTAAAATGATGCTTTCTCATTGTGTGTAATTTCTTAATTATAGCTTTTGATTTAGGGATCTATGTCTCCTTGACCTACTTGGTTTACTCTTATATGATTATATTTACTAAGGAGGAAAGGATGATTATTATGTAAAATGTTTCATATGTAAGGTTAAAACTTTTTCCTAACTTCAAGTTAACAAGGAAAGTTCATTCCACACAACCTTTAAGGTTAAACATTAGAAATCATAGAAAAAAGTAAAGAATCTTGAACTAGACATGAAAATAACTTTTTCCCAGTAAGCAAAAGTAGCAAGGTAAGAGGGTAGCTCTGTATTACTAGGACTATAGAAAAACACAAAAGTGAACTTTGTCAAAGACCTAAAGCATATTTACAATGCTGTTCAAGTATATAGCAAAACAAGTGGTGACAATCAGGAATCAGAATAAGATCTTAAAGAAAACAAAGAAAAATAATTTTCTTTATTAAAATTAGAAATCAATTATGAAAAAAAAATCTGAAGCCAAACTAGGACTTCAGTATTATCTCTTACAATGTCAGGGATAGGATGATTGGTGTGCATGGTAATAATGGTTTAGGCAGTGGGTTGAAATTTCTTTATAAAGTGTAACTTTTTCCTACCAGACTGAGAGCTCAGTGAGAGAAAAGAGCAAGTTCTGTGTTTGTTCTTCTGGCATCTAATTGAATGTCTGGAAAATACTAGGTACCCAATTTGTTTTTTCTGAATTCATAAGCACTTATACAAGACTTTTCAAAATGAACTGCATAATGAATAGCAAGCCAAGAATTCCTAAGTGGCATGTTTTAAATGCTCTGCATCGGATCGTAATCCTGTTGAACACAGTAACACAAGCAATGAGCAAAATAAATAAACATTAATGGTAAGTGTCCCAAAAATAAGAATTACAGTGTTATTCAATCAGGTATTAACACAAAGTTATAATTTTTATGTTTCAAGCAAGCAGGAACAATTTCCAGAAAATCATGCTATGGAGATGGCCACTGTGGCCTATCTGCCCATTCCACGAGGGCTGTGGGCCTTAGCAGGGCTAATCAAGAGTGCTGTACCAGGTTGTACCACGGGGAAGCTGGGGCCAGGAGGCAGCTTAAAAGGCACACAGTTCAATCAATCATACTGAGGAACTTGGAGGAAGTACAGAACTAGAAACCATGTCAAAGGTGACTAAGCCCAAATATTGGTAACGTAAGTTATATTCAATTGAATACCAAGGCAATGTATTCTCCAAAATATCATAAAAATAAGAAAGACTGAAATATTCTGGCAGAATAAAGTATTAGAGTCAAGTTTGAATGTTGATTATGTATTAGAAAATAGTACTATGTTAGTGCTCAAGTTATTGAATTGATATGGTGATCATATAATAAAACATCTTTCCTGAAGAGTGACATCAGGAAAATACTAGACTAGGAAATCCTAGTTCTCTTTCTCCACAGAAACTCTGATTCAAGAATGATGTGTGTTCAAAAATAACTTTAAGAGAATTCAGAGAAGTTGCACTACCCAAGGAGAGCATAAACTCAAGGATTACCATTGAAGAGGGTAAGAAGAGCAATTCCATTTAATGTACAGCAGCTCGTGGTCTGCTGAGAACAAAATAAAATTGTAAGTAGATTGCTACCACCATCATGATTCAGTCTTGCTGAGAGAAAGTGCTAGACCTGAGAACTTTACCTCCAGAAGCAGAGCATCCAGCACTGTAGCCCTTTAAAGTTTTTCATGAGCACATGATTACTCTTTCAAATCACACACAGCACTGAAAGAACCAATTTGAATTAGAATGCAGGGAAATGCTGAAAAAAGGAGAGCACTTTGCTGGGGCTGTGATGGTTCAGCATGAGCAGAAGGTGACAATGCAATGATTCTCTCAGGGTTCTGTCTTGGAGCTGTCAACCTGTGGATACCTGGTGGCTGCTCAGAGACAGGGAAAGTCTTGCTGTTTCAGAAACAAAGAACTTTCAATGCCACAGACAGACACCAGATGGAGCAAGAGGTTACCAATGCATGAGAAAGAAACTAGCACGTCTAATTGAAAATTACACACACAGGCAGAGAGAATCACATTCTCCCTAAAATTATCAGATGTCCTCAGAATATCTAGGTCAGTTTATTGGTGAAGGTCTGTTTATTTGAAAAGTCAGGTAATAAAGACTGGGAGAGGGCCAATAAAGATGATTAAGTGGACCAGTATATTTATTATGAGAGTACAAGAGAAGAGGAGGGGAAGAAGGAAGCAGAAATTTTATTCAAAAAATAATAGCTGAAAACTTCTCAGATTTGGAGAAAAATATGCAAATCTAGATTCACAAAGTTTAATGAGCACTAATTGAGAAAAAACTCTCAAAAAGTTCCTCACAAACATAAATTATAATTAAATTTTCAAAGACCAACAGAGGGATAATTTTGTAAGCAGTAAGAGTAAAGCAACTCATCCCATATAAAAGAGACTTTATAAGATTATCTTGTGGGTGAAAAGGAAGTAGAATGGTCCATTCAAGGAGCTGAAAGAATAAGCTTCCAACCAATCATACTGCATTCAGCAAATCTATTCTTCAAAACTGTAGAAAAAATAAAAACTTTCTCTGAAAAAAAAAAGACAGAGCTAAATTTTACCCTAGATCTGACTTAGGGAATAAACTGATCAGAGCCTTTCAAACTGAAGCAAAAAGGTACTAAGCAGAGAAACAAAACCTGTGCAGTAGTATAAAGCTCAGTGGTTGCATTCATCAGTTTTCTCTTTGCTAGGATAAAATACCTGACACCAACAACTTGTTTCATGTAACAGGAAACCAGAAAAAAGCAGGGGTTTCTGCAGAATGGATAAGAAAGATACAGTATTTTCATATAATGGAAAGCTACACAGCTATAAAGAAGGATAATCTCAAGGCTCTTGATGGCAAATGGATGCAAATTTAGATGATGCTCATAGATGACATGGTTCAGACTTCTATGGGTGAACATCATGTTATCTCCTAGTGTAAAAAAACTGAAGGAGTTAGAGGGATCCAAAATGTACAATAGATATTATGAAAGTGATAGGGGAGGAAACTTATAAAAATGAAAGGTGGCAACCATCACTAATTTCCTATTATCTTGCTTTGAATTCCTGATTTATTTTCATAGTTTCATTAGGTTTGGTTTTATTATGTCTTGTTCTGTTTGATTTTACTGTGTCTGATGGTATGGGCAGCTATTTTGAAGATAACAAGATGTATCATGATAGCCATTGTTGATTTCCTATTATCTGGTTTTGAAGTCCTGAAATGCTTTCATTCTTCTGTTTTGATTGATTTTATACTGTTTTGTTTTGTTTGATTTTATTATGTCTGATGGTATGGACAGCTATTTTGAAGAAAACAAGAGACATTATGGTAGCCATTGTTGATTTTCTATCATCTTGAAGTCCTATGTCATTTTCATTGTTCTGTTCTGATTAGCTTTTTTTCTGCTTTCCTTTGTTTGGTTTGATTTGGTTTTATTTTCTTAAAAAAAAGATGATGACTTATTTTGGCTCATGACTTCAGAGGATTCAGTTCATAGTTGGCAGAAAAACAGCAAAATGGCAGGCTATAGCAAGGGAATGCTGCTCAACCTATGGTGGTCAAAAAGCAAAGAAAGATTTTAGTGGCCACAGCAGAGACACACTTTCCAAAGGGCATCTCCATTATGGGCCACCTCCTCTAATTGGATTCCACCTCCTAATAGCACATTCAGCTGTCATGCCATAAATGGATTAACCCACTAATGAATATAATGCCCTCATGATCCAGTTACCTACCAACAGGTCTTCCTCTGAATATACAAGCCTTTTGGGGAACATTGTAATTCTAAATCCTAACACTGGCAAAAGCAAGTATACTATAGACAAATGTGTAATACAATAATACTGTAATGGTGTGTGTAAATCACTTTCAATATAGGTATGGAAATTGAAAGACAATTTTTAAGAAATAATCATAATTTTTACAAAATATTATTTTGGAACCACAATGTAAAAAGCTTTCATTTGTGTCAATAGTAACATAGAATGTTAAAGAGAAAAACAAAATTGTAGTTTTTGTATGCAACTGAGAGAAAGGTGTTATGACTATAAGATGCTTTGTATGTCACATGATAATCACAAAGAAAATAACTACAGAAGATATGCTAAAGAAAATCTGACAGTATTCAAATCAAATCACATCTACCACCCTAAAAAATCAACAAAACAGAGAGAAAATAGAAAAAGAGAATAAAAATGCTACAATAGAGACAAAAAATTAAAAATAGTAACAGTAAATTATTGCCTACCAATAAGTACTTTAAATATTAATTAGTTAAACTCTAAAATCAAAGATATAGGGTGATTGAATGGGCAAAAAAAAATTCAGCTGTATGCTGTGTACAAGAGACTCTCTTTAGATTTATGAATATACATAGTCTAAAAGTAAGGAGATAGAAAAAGTTATCTCCTATAAATTATAGTCAAAAGAGAACACACATGGTTATACATGTATGACCTAAAATTGATTTTAAGTCAAAAATCAATCAAAGAAGGGCATAATGATGAAAGATTCAATATACCAGAAAATATAATTATATATATATGTGACTATATATTATTGTGTATGTGCATACACACATATATATGTGTATGAATGTATGCATGCACACATATGTACATACACAACAAACACAACTTAGAAAACTCATATAAAAAATCAACATTAATAGGACTGAAATATATTAATATTAGGGGATTTCTCTATCTGCTTTTAACAATAGATGATACACCCATACAGAAGATTAATAAGAAAACAGGATTTACACAAAATTATAGATCAAATGGACACAATGGATATATATAGAACACTTCACTCAACACCCACAGAATACACACTCTTCTCAAACACCCACAGATAGTTTTCTATGATGTTACATAGTTGCTCACAAAAATGTCTTGAAATTTTTCAGAAGACTAAAATCAAATGAAGAACAATTTTCAACAAAAATAAAATGAGAGATAGAAATTTGGAGATAATAAATAATAGACTTGAAAACTTGTTGAGCTGACGGATATATCAAAATGGAAATTAGAAAATATCTTGTGACAAATGAAAGCAAAAATATAACATACAAAAAATTAAAGGATACATGCAAATCAATATTAAAAGAAAGTTTAATTAGTGATATTTTCTTTTATGCCTAATAAGGAAGAAAAATGTCAACTAAACCACTTAATTTTATTTTTATTTATTTGTTTGTTTATTTATTCATTTATTGGTACCAGGAATCAAACTCACAACTTCATGCTTGCCAGGCAGGCACTGAGCTATATCCCTGGCCCACCAATTAATTTTATACATCAAAAAAATTTAAAATGAGCAAGCTAATCCAAATATTAAACAAAAAAATGAGCAAACATAAATATAAAAATAAACTTTAAACGATAAAACTAAAGATTTGGTTCTTCAAAAATCAATAAAATTGACAAATTTTCAGCCAGGTTAACTAAGAAAAAAATGGATAAACTTAAGTAAGTAAAAAAAAAAACTACAGATATTGCAACTGATACAATAGAAACTAAAACGTGTAAGACATTAATATAACGCTATCAAATTGGATACCCTAAAAGAAATTGAAGTTTCTAGAAATAAAAAATATAATAGACAATCATGAAGAAATAGAAAATTTGAACATACCTGTAGTTAGTAAAGATAATGAATCAGTAATTAAACACCCCCAGTGAGATAAATTCCCTAATGAACTATCCCATGCATCAAAGAATTTACACCAATCCTTCCCAAACTCCTCCAATTAATTAAAGACAAAGGAACATTTCAAAGCTGAAAGATACATATTCCCTTCCAGGTCACAGCCCCTATGAGCTGCCGCTTCCAACACAACTCTGCCACCTGACATCAAGTACCTGTACTACCTCCATAATTTGACTACCTTTCAAAAGCTCTGCCTGTGAGTTCCTGAGGCTTTGGAAGGATAACCATAATAAAGGTATTAAATATAGATTCCACAAGAAATTTAAAATGAATAAAAGAACTCAGCAAAGTTTTAGGCCACAAAACCAATATAAAAATTTGTTGAAATTTTTTACACTAGCAGCTAACAACTCAAAACCATATATTAAAGAGGCTATTATTCTTTCCAGAGTATGTTTTGGTCCCTTTGTCAAAAATCAAATTATTAAGCATATTTGGAGTTGTTTCTACATCGTCTTTTCTGTCTCATTGATCCTTTTGTCTGTTTTCACACCAGTGCCATGCTGCTTTTATCACAGTAGATTTGTAATATAACTTCTAGTCCGGGATTGTGTTACCTCCAGCTTCACTCTTTTTAAATAGGATTACTTTTGCTCTTCTGGGTCTCTTCTGGCTCCGTATGAATATTAGGACTGTTTTCTCCAGTTCGGTGAAGAATGCTGTTGAAATTTTGATTGCAACAGCATTAAATCTGTGTATCAATTTTGGAAATGTGGCCATTTTGACTCTGCTGTTTCTATCTATCCAAGGACAGAGGATAGCCATTATGGTTTTGTTAGAGATGACACTGAGTCTATGGTGAATAGTATGGATATTTTAACACTGTTGTTTTGCAATCCATGAAAATGGGATGTATTTTCTTTATTCATGTCTTCAGTTTCTCATGACAGTATTTTTAGTTTTTGGTGTGTAAGTTTTTCACTTCCTTGGTTAAGTTTATAACAAAATATTTTATGATTTTGGTGCCACTATAATTGGGTTACTTTCTTAATTTTATTTTTGAGTTGTTAGCTGTTAGTATATAAAATTTCAACAAATTTTGAAATGTTCCTTTGTCTTTAATTAATTGGAGGAGTTTGAGAACGATTGGTGTAAATTCTTTGAATGCATGGGATAGTTCATTAGGTAATTTATCTCACAAACCTAAATAGCTAAAATAATCTTTAAAAAAACAAATATTAAAGTTAAAAGTCTTACATTTTCTGATTTCAAAACATATTACAAATATACTGTACCATAGTTTTATAATAAGACAAACAGAAGAGTTCAGATATGAAGTCATGTGTATTAGTTTATGTAATCTTTAAGATTACACAATAGGAAAAGATAATTTCTTAAATGCTGTCAATGGGAAAACTTGATTTTCACATGCAAAAACATGAAAAGTTGATTTTGTCTCAACATGAATTGTCATCCCTTTATTCATCTAGAAGTTTGATATTTTCAAATCCTGTGATAAATTCTTCCATCTGTGGTGCTAAGTATATAAAATGATACAGTTTCTAGGGAAATCACAATGGGGCTCCCCAAAACACTAAAAGTAGAACCACTAAAAAATACAATCCAGTGATCATATTTTAGGGATACTTATCCAAAATAACAGAAATCAGGATTTCAGATATCTGAGTCACATGTTCACTGCAGCATTTTTCACAATAGCCAAAAGTGGGAACAAACTAAATGTCTATTTACAGATGAATAAAGATAATGAAATCGCCAGGAACAAGGCCCCAGCGCTATATGCCAGAGGCATGCTCTGGCTCACCCTGTGCTCCAGAGGTTCTGAACTTCTCGCAGACAGATGCAAGGTCCCAGCAATGCCACAATCCAGTGGCACTCTCCACCTAGTTGCCTGGTTCCCAGAGGTTCTGAACTCCACCTAGTCAGATTTAAGGCCCTGGTGCCACATTCCAGGAGTGTGTGCTTGCTAGCTGCCTGGGTTGAGGAGGATCTGAACTCCACCCAGCCAGGCACTAGGCCCCAGTGACACACTGGGGGTACATCTCAGCTAGCCACCTGGGTTCTGGAGGCCCTGAACTCCACTCAGCCAGGAACAAGGCCCCAGTGCCACACCCTGGGGGTGTGTCTCTGCTAGCCACCTGGGTTGCAGAGGTTCTGAACTCCACTCAAGCAGGTTCTAGGCCCCAGTGAAACACTTTGGGGGTGTGCCCCTACTAGCCACAGGGAGGATCCAAGCTCTGCCCAGCCCAACATCCCAGAGAAACCTGGCAGAGTACATCACAGGAATATACCACTAGCTTCACAGGCTACAGAGCACAAAGCTCTGGCACCAAGTTGGAGGGTGTGCCCCAGCTAGCCACAGGAATATTGGAGACTTGAAGCTCTACCCAGTGCAGCATTCTAGTGCAATCCATTGGAAGGCTGCCCAGCCCAGTCACACAGGTCCCAGAGGAAAATGACAAAACAAAAGAACAAGATGCAGTCTCAGTCCTCCAGCCTACTGAGAACAAACCAAAGGAACACTGAAATGGAAGACATGGGAAATCGCACAACTGAAATTTCTGAAATTACAGCTACTGAAGCAAAGAAACAACTCCAGATAACTGAGGAAATCAGATCAAAAATAATCTTTTAGCTAAAAAATGAAATGACAAACATTATGAAAGAAATGCTGTATGTATCTAAAGAAGATCAATATAAAAAAATAGAAGAACATAAGAAAATGATGGAAACTTTGAATGAACAATATAAGACACAATTAGAATGCATGAAACAGATTGAAAGGGATATTCAGGAAATTAAAAATTCCATTAAAAGCTGGCAAAAATGCTTGAATGAGACTGAAAACAGACTCTCAGATCTTGAAGACATCATGGAAGCTTATGACCATGAAAGAAAAGATCTCTTAAAAATAACAAGGAACCAGGAAACAATTCAACAGCCGCAAGGTGATGCAAAGAGAAACAATATATGATGGATAGGCATAATTGAAAAAGCAGGGGTCAATGTGAATGACCTGCAAAGACTATTTGAAGAAATAATAGCAGAAAATGTTCCAAACATGGAAAGAGAATCTGATTTACAGATAAATGAGGCATACAGAACCTCAGTGAATGATAACCAAAATAAATCTTCACCCAGACATATAATAATTAGGATATCAGAAATTCAGCACAAGAACAGAATACTAAAAGCTGTCAGAGAAAAGAAATGGATCACCTATGAAAGAAAGCCTATCAAAATTATGGCAGACTTCTCAACACAAACCTTCAAGTCAAGAAGAGCTTGGAGGAAAGTATTTCAAATCCTGAAAGAAAACAGCTTGCAACCCAGATTGATGTATCCTGCAAAACTATCTTTAAAAATTGATGGAGAAATAAAATACTTCTATGATGAAGAACGACTGAAAAACTTTATGGCCACCAAACCAACACTACAAAGAGTACTGAAAGACACTGTAGAAAGAGACAAAGATAGCTACAATCCCAAGAACAACAGCAAAAGGAAACCACTAAGCAGGGAAAACAATTAAACAGAAAATGTAGAAAACCAACAACAGAAAGATATCATGACAGGGATGAGTCAGTACATATCACTTATATCAATCAATGTAAATGTTCTCAACTCACCAATAAAAAGAAACAGACTGGCAGAGTGGGTTAAGACAAAATCCAACAATATGCTGTGTACAAGAAACACATTTAACTCAAAAAGGAAACTCACAGATTAAAAATCAAAGGATGGAAAACAATACTCAATGCAACAGGAACCCAGAAAAAAACAGGGGTAGCTATTTTGTTTGCAGAGAATGTGAACTTCAAACTGCAAATGAGCAAAAAAGATAAAGAAGGTCACTACATTCTTGTTAGGGGAAAACTTCAAGAGGAAGCGATTATGATCCTAAATATATATGCAACAAATATAGGAGCACCCAACTATGGAAGACAACTCTTAATAGACATGAAAAACCAAATAATAATACATTTGTAACAGAGACCTTAACACCCCACTGTCACAAAGAGACAGATCAACCAAACAAAAAATCTGCAAAGAAATAACAGAACTAAATCAAACTTGTGAAAAATGGACCCAGTAGTTATGTACCAAGTATTCCATCCAAAAACATCAGAATACACGTTCTTCTCCACTGCACATGGGTCATTCTCTAAAATAGATCATATACTAGCCCACAGAATTGAAATAATACCATGCATATTATCTGACCGTAGCACAATAAAATTGGAAATTAATGACCAAAAAACCCTATAAGAAACCCATAAACATATGGAAATTAAATAACACTCTCCTAAACAATCAATGGATCACAGAAGAAATTAAAGAAGAAATTAAACAACATGTACAATCAAATGAAAATGCAAGTACAAATTAGCGGAACCTGTGGGATACAGTGAAAGCAGTCCTCCGAGGGAAATTTATAGCACTAAACTCCCACAACAGAAAAATGGAAAGAACACACAAAAACAACCTAATGATGTACCTCAAACTTCTAGAAAAGAAGACTATGTCAAGCCCAAAGCCCAAAGAAGGGAGGACATTACAAAGATCAGAGCAGAAATTAATGCAATTGAAACCTAGAAAACAATACAAAGAATTAATGAATCAAAGAGTTGGTTCTTTGAAAGAATAAGTAAAATTGATAAACCCCTAGCCAACCTTATAAAGAAAAAGGAAAGAAAAAAGCTCAAATTCATGTAATAAGTAATGAAAAGGGTGAAATCACTGCAGACCCTGTGGAAATACAGAAGATCATCAATACCTACTTAAAATACCTTTACTCCCATAGGTTCGATAACACAGAAAAAATGGACAGATTCCTAGAAACATGTGAATTACCGAAGCTGAATCAAGAAGATGCAAAACTGCTGAATAACCCAATCTCAGTTAATGAAATTGAAAATGTAGTTAAAAGCTTACCAACAAAGAAAAGCTCAGATCCTGATGGATTTACTGCTGAATTCTACAAGAAACTTATGGAAGACTTAATGCCAACACTCCTCAAAACTACAAGGGAAGCAAGTCTTCCTAACTAATTCCTGGAAGCAAGTATTAGCCTAATACCAAAATCAGAGAAAGACCCAACCAAAAAAGAAAATTACAGGCCAATCTCCCTAATGAATATAGATGCAAAAATTCTCAATAAAATACTGGTAAATAGAATGCAACAAGTCATCAGGAAGATTATACACCACGATCAAGTGGGATTCATCCCAGCAATGCAGGGAGGGTTCAACATACCCAAATCAATAAATGTAAAACACCATATCAGCAGAGCCAAGGACAAGAATCACATGCTCATCTCAATAGATGTAGAAAAAACTTTTGATGAAATCCAACAGTCATTCTTGATAAAAACCTTACAGAAAATCAGAATACATGATCTCTACCTCAACCTGATAAAAGCCATATATCATAAACCAATAGCCAACATCTTACTAAATGGACAAAAACTGAAAACTTTCAACCTAAAATCAAGAACAAGACAAGGATGTCCATTGTCACCACTCTTATTCAACATAGTTCTGGAAACATTAGCCAGAGCAGTTAGACAAGAGAGAGAAATAAAAGGAGTAAGTATAGGAAAGGGAGAAGTAAAATTATCATTATTTGCAGATGGTATGATACTCTACATAGAAGACCCCCAAAAATCCATTGAAAGACTTCTAGATGTAATAAGCAAATTTAGTAATGTAGCTGGATACAAGGTCAGCACTCAAAAATCAATAGCACTGCTGTATACAAACAACAAAGTCACTGACAGAGAAATAAGGGAAGCCACACCCTTCACTATAACATCCAAAAAAATAAAATACTTAGAAAACAATCTAACCAAAGAAGTAAAAAATCTATACAGTGCAAATTACATTACTCTGAAAAAGGAAATCGAAGAGAATTTCAGAAAATGGAAAGATATTCCCTGTTCGTGGATAAGAAGAACAAACATCGTGAAAATGGCCATTCTCCCAAAATTGTTATACAGATTTAATGCAATTCCAATCAAAATATCACTTGTGTGTCTCACAGAACTAGAGAAATCACCCCTAAAATTCACCTGGAATCTGAAGAGAGCTAGGATAGCAAAGGCAGTACTAGGCAACAAAGGTAAGGCAGGAGGCATCACAATCCCCAACTTGAAATTATATTACAAAGTTACTGTGTTAAAATCAGCATGGTACTGGAATAAAAGCAGACCTGAAGATCATTGGAATAGATTAGAAGATACAGCTACACTACAAACACTCAGACACTTCATCTTTGACAAAGGGGCCAAACATGTACACTGGACGAAACATAGCCTCTTTAATAAGTGGTACTGGAAAAACTGGTTTTCCATATGGTGAAAACTAAAACTAGATCCGTGTCTATTGCCATGCACTAAAATAAAGTCAAAATGGATCAAATATCTGAATATTAAAACAGAAACACTAAATTTTCTGAAAGACAAAGTAGGTAAAAATCTTGAAGACATAGGAGTAGGCAGAGAGTTCATGAACAAAAATCAAACTGCATGGAAAATACTTCCCAAAAGCAACAACTGGGATGTCATCTTATTAAAAAGTTTTTACATGTCAAAGGAAATCTCCAACAGAGTGAAAAGAAAACCCACGAATTGGGAAAGTATCTTAGCCAACTGTCCCTCAGACAATGGACTTCTATCTAAAACATATAAAGAATTTTAAAAAAATCAGACCCCTAAAATTCAAGGACCCAATCCAAAAAAGGGCATCTGAGATGAAGACACATTTCTCAGATGAAGAAATAAAAATGGCGAGTAAATATATGAAACAATGTTCAATATCAATGGTCATTCAGGAAATGCAAAGTAAAACAACACTGAGATTCCATCTCAACCCAGAACAAATGGCCAAGATCAAAAAATCAACAAATAACAAATGCTGAGGGGTTGTGGGGAAAAAGAAACTCTTCTCCACTGTAGATGGGAGTGTAGGCTGGTGCAACAAATTGTGAAAATCAGTGTGGAGATTCCTCAAGAAGCTAGGATTAGAGATTCCATTTGACTCAGCTATCCCACTTCTGGGCATTTTCATAGAAGATTGAAAACATCATACCACAGTGATATATGTGCACCCATTTGTATAGCAACCCAATTTGTAATAGTCAAATCTTGGAAACAACCCAAGTTCCCATCACTCAAGGAATAGATTAAAAAAAGATATGGTACTTTTACACAATGGAGTACTACTCAGCTATAAAGAAAGATTGCATTGAGACTTTTATTAGTAAATGGATGCAACGTGAGACTATACTCTTAAGTGAAATAAATCAAGCTCACATGTGTAAATATCTTATTGTCTCTCTAGTGTAGAAACTGAAAAAGTATATCTGATCCAAAATCTACAATAAATACTGTGTAAGGGTAAGAAACTGCTCAGAGAGGAAAAGTAATTGGGATAAGGGAAAGGAGGAAAGAAGGAAGAGAAAACAAAAATACATAAATTTATGTAGCTAAAATGACCATACTACTAAATGTACCAGTTATTGGAAAAGAATAGTTAATACTCATATGATTTGATCAATTTTACATGTCTGTATCTGTTAATCCAAGCAACCCTTTTGAAGGCAACAATATGCAACATTGTAAAATTCCTATCATCTTGTTTTGTAAATATCTACTGTTATTTTATTGGATTTGTTGTTGTTTGTTTTTCTCTTTTGCTTTTTGTTTTTCTTTTCTGTCTTTTTTCTCTTAAATAAATTAAAAACATAAAAATAGTGTAGTGCATATGCACAGTGGAATACCATGCAGCTATGAAAAAGAAACAAATTCTCTTAAAGGCTACAATATGGCTAAAAACTTGAGACATTGTGCTAAGTGGTAGAGGGACAAATACTATATGATTCCACTCACCTAAGTTAAATTTTTAGAAGCTAAAAGATGAATGGTAACTTCCTGGTCTTGGGGAGAAGAGAAAAAGGAATTGCTATTCAATGGGCATAGAGTTTCAATCACGCAAGATGAAAAAGTTCTGGCAATCTGTTGTCCAAGATTTTACTTAAAATTAGCAATATCTAAATATTCTTTTTGGGAGATATTTATGAAATACTTAGAGATAGAGATAAAGTGGTATAATTTCCATAATTTGCTACTAAATGCTTTAATTAATTAACTAGTTGTATATATAATTTTAGATTATATGATATGTCTGTGTGTAAAGACAGAGAAAAGAGAGATGAGAATGATAGAGCAATTAGAATATCTGGATGAAATATACATGGGAACTTGTTGATTACCATTAGAACACTTTTGTAAATTTTATTTATTTCAGATTACAATTTGTGCTCTAGATCATGACATCTTGAGACTAATTTTTAACTTTGTCTCTTCTGACATAACACAGCACAAGTTACTTAAACTATTAAAATTTCAGTTTCCAAATCCACAATAATATGATATCAACCTACACTAATGAAGTACTGCTTTTATAACATTGAGAATAATAAATGAAACACTGCTGATAAAGCTTTCATCATAATATCTGATATTGAATACTCTCTCAAACATATTAGTTGTCATTATTACCATGTTGGTGATTTTCTACCATAAAATAGAATCTAACACCATGAACTATATAAAATAAATATTTTGAATTTCTTAATTTTTTAATAAATACTGTGTATCCAGGCACTGAACACTATTTACTGGTTGATGTTATTCCTGAGGACAATTCAGATATATACTCAACATAGTAAGTCTGCCTCTGTTCCTCAGTAATATGGTTCTCCAGTGTTTGGGTCCCTGGTTGAGTCCCAAAGATATCTATTTGTTATAAACAAGCAAACTGTAGTGTTTTTTAAAAAATGAGTATTTCCACAAGGTCTTGACATAATATCATACTAGAGAAAATGGGAAAGAAACTTGTACTTAATTAGTGAATTTATTGCATGTTATTCTGATTGCCATAAGTTTACTTGCACCATAATTACAAACTTCACAGACTCCAGAACCAGTTTCCTGAGAAAAGTGATATGCTTTCATCCTGATTGACACAACTACAATAGAAATTACTCACAAGATAGCACAAATAATGAGGAATACTTATGATGTGTTTACACTAGGATATAATCATGAATTTCCCTTTTCTCCCTTTGATTATGAAGAAACAATTTTCACAAATCGGTAGCAGAAGTATGTGAAACTTTGCAACTTAAAGCATGGGACCCAAGGTAGATTGCCCTCACTATGAAAGGGATGTGTTAGAAACAGATTAGCATATCTGGTTTAGTTCCTTTACTGGAGAAATTTATAATTAGATGCAAAAAAAGACAATGATAATAACTGCATGATTTTGAGATAACATAAAACTTATCTATAATAATACATAAATGACTGTTTCTGAACCATCTCTAAGTATCACATGTATGTTCCTCTTCCACTAAAAAGTTAAATTTCTGGTGCTTAGAGACGCATGTCATGTTCACCTTATTATCCTTTGTCCCACTTTGTAGAGTACCTGGCATACGTCAGGCATTCAACAATTTAACTTCAAGTGAAAAAAGTAGATTGCAGACTATGTACTCACTGTAGTGAGAAATCCATAAAAACATGAGGAAATGTGTTTAATGACTGAAGTTGACTAGTTAGACAAGTTTTGCATAGGAACCTGCCCAAATACACTTCCCCTAATTTAACTTCATTTCACTATTTCATTCTTTTCTCATTCAAGAATGTGAATTTACAAAATATGTTTACCCTTTTCTATGTAGTTCTGGTTTAAGAAAGTTTATTTAGCAAGTGAAATTCACAAAAGAGGGCTTACATCACAAAACCATATGGAAAAAATTGTACTGATATACTACTGAGCACATCATAAGTAACAGAAATATATCCCTGCTATTTTCGCCACCAATAAGAGAATAATGTGCTTATAAATGTAGCCTTAAAATACTAAAATGACTATTTTTCTCTTTATGCAAAAATATGCCTTATTCATTTCAAAAACATTCTTAAATTTAGTGTTATTTAGATATTAGTATCCTTTTTCTCAATTTAGATAAGTCTACTTTGTATTTGCAAAATTTCCTTATGCATTTTGATAGATGTCATACTAATTTATGATTTTGATTTCCGTCTTTGAAACCTACTTCATTATTTTATACATAGTAGCTTTCAAATAAATGTAGATTATTTTATATATTGCATGCAATTGATGTAGTTTAATGGTTTTTACTTTCCATTCATACAAATTTTTAAAAGCTAACCAGCTCCTCTATATTAATCACATCATCTTTGTATATATACATAGAAATGAGGAAATTATATGCATGAATATATGACAGATCTATTAATATTTATGAGACTAATTTGCAATGATTCAACCGAATAATTATTCCCCCCAAAATGGTTTTAGTTCTTAAACATCATGAAACTGATACTTTTTTCTTCTAATTTTATAACAAGGGCATTGTTTTATCAGTTGTCTCAAAAAATAATAGTTTCAAATATTCAGCTGGTGGTCATTAAACTTAAATTTCAGTGAAAGTGCATAAATCAGTATTATAAGCATGAAAAACTCCTGAGCTGATCAAAATAGACTTAAGTATTGAATCATAGATCTCCTTGTTGAGTTAGCAGATTACCTTCTTTATGAATACTTCGACAAAGTTTTTTTTGCAGAGTACTTTCATGTCCTACTGATGATGTGCTTTTCATATGATGAAACGTCATGTTTATTCTTTTCTTCCATTAAAATGTACTCTCCCATGAGAACTAATAACTAACAATGAGAAAGTATTTCTATGTTGGATAGTAACTCATGAACTATTTATCTGATTTTTTTTCTCTAACTTCCACTGTTATTCAATTTATTATTCTTGTTTCCTCTCTTGCTTCTGCCATTTGAGGAGCAATAGTGACACCAACTATTGTGTTTGTGAAATTCAGAATATTTTATTAAAAAGATGCCAAAAGTGATAAGATATCAAATTGATGTTCCAGACATTGTCTAAGCTTCTCCCAGATTCCTGTGGGCCAGAGGAGCCTAATCTTCCGTATATGCTTTAATCACAAGACTAATAGCTCTTTCTTGTGTTCCCTGTGGGCAACAGGCACACTTTCTTCACAGCCCACTTTACACCCACCATAGTGCAGGTTGAAGCAATTCTAATGCAAATTATTTCTTCTGACTTTCATTGTAGCTGCCTGAAGGAGCAGCAAGAGGGGGCCAGGTAACACAACTCAATAGTGCAGGATAGACAAGATACAGCAAGCAGTATTCAAGGCTTTAAGGACTTACTCAAGGACTTTCTAAAGACATACCACATGACTCACCAATATACATCTTTCTATCTGTAGAATTGTACACACTTGAAAAATATTTTACTTGCTTTCCCTCCTTTTTTACTTCAGTCGTGTTTAATTTCTATGAATCACTGGCACATAAACTTTCTTTCCTATGTTTTATGAAGGATACAGGCTTCTACATATATAGAATTCTCTGTAAACACAGGAGAAATGACTTAAGTAAAATATCTGTGCATTTATAAAATTATAGACCAATGCCACTTAAATTAGTTTTTCAAATTGATTTTCATTAAAACACTTGGTTACATGCAGAACCTTCAGGTTGTAACTATATATTGCACAGCTAATAAATGGTGGTTCGGGGGCTTCAAGTAGTATACATTGGCAACAAATTCAATATAGATTTAAGATCTTGGATCACAAAGACTAAGGGAAGCAATGAAGTTTTCAGTGTAAAAGACTATCAAACAATGATCAAAACAAAAACTTTGGACCAGAAATGATTTCTAGATTCAGGCCAAACATGATAACTTGGGTGACTTCCTAGAATGGAATTTGCCTTAATCATCATCATATTTTAGTAACATTTCTTGCTGTTAGGGAATTAAAAGCAGAAATATCAAATTATTGTTGTGATTTTTTCTCAGCTAATGAAATCTCTGTGCCCCTTCCTTAAAATTTACCTTACTAATAATGGAAATTACATGTAACTTACCTAAATATGTGTGTAAGAAAGCTCCTTTCAAAACCTGGGTATGCATTGAGAACATAATGTTAAGTGAAATAAAACAAACACACAAGCTTAAGTATTGCTTGGTTTCTCATATGTAAGAAACCCAAAGCATAAATAGAGAGCAAAATAAAAGATAGATAATAGGAAACAGAGATAGATCTTCTGCAAATGAGAAGAGGACCAAGAGATGGAAGGAGGAGGAGGGAGAGAAGAACATAAAAAGAATTAAGATGTGGTATGTGCATGTGCTAACTCTCTCATCACAATGAAGGTAATACTTACGTACTGCAAATATGTCCTAATAAGAATAAAATTTTAAAACTTCAGAATAACAGAGAAACACTACCTCACTGAATTAGTTCCAAGGGTGACCAATTCTGTCCTTAGGCAAGAGGACAACGAGGAGGTTTTCCACAAGTTTTTCAAACTGAACCCTTGATTATAGGCAAAATTCCATGATCAATGCCAGTTCTCAGAAGTGGGGAATCCAATTTGTTCAAACTTTTGAAAGACTATCCTGAAAAATGTGTAATAAAAGGTATCAAATCAGTGAACAAAATATTGTTTTGAATAGTGAAATAGTAGAAAGTAGAAATTTAAAAAATCATTTTCTGATCTTTAGATCACAGAGTATAATAAAATTGCCGACTTATTGGTTGCACAATCACTTATGAATTTGACAAGTACTCACCACGAATGGTCAGTTTCATTTTGGACATAGTGAATTTAAATTGCCTGGAATAATTCTCTTGTAAGCTAACATTTGTAATATAGATAATATAGATAGAATTGTCACCAGGAACCTGATGTATACTGAATGTAACGGGCTCCAAACTATATATATATATATATATATATATATATATATATATATATATATATGATAAGTATCAGATATAAAGATTAAAACTAAGTCTATCTACATTATCTTTCCTCTACTCCATAGTGTGTTTTGCTTTTTTGTTAATTATCTAAATTTATTACCTGTTTAAATAATTAATTATGATGGGAAAGTCACTGAGTAGACTCTTTCAAAAATATACAAAAATGGAAACACAGCATAAGCAATCTTTTAATTGCAGACTTCATATGAATGCATTCCTAAATTATTGTTTGAACACATACCCCACATGGCTGCATTCTGCATTTATAAAAAAATACTGCACATTTATCCTAATGCTACCATTTCTCTGTGAAAACCACCTTGATTCAAATTCAACCATCAGGAAAAATGTTTGGTAGGGAATTGTCTTCCTAGCAGCAGTTGCCATGTGCATAGACAGTCTTCTCTGTTCATTCAGTTTTTACATTTTTTTAATTCAGCAATTGGTATAAATGTTCATGTATGGTATTAAGGTAGAAAATTCAAATTCAACACAGTGATGGGTTCAAAGTGGAAATAAAATCAGAATTAAATTAGTGTTCAAGCCAGCATACTAATTTAAGAAGTATTTAAATTAAGTTTAAAAGGGCCGGGAGTTTAGCTCAGTGGCTTAAGCACCCATGTGTCAGGCGTGAGGCTGTGAGTTCGATCCCCGGTGCCGTTAAAAAATTAATTAATTAATTAATTAAGTTTTAAAAAAGCATATAAATGTAACTTAGGTAAGTAGAAAGCCACAAGTTAGGGTTCATAAATCCCATTGCCTCGGTTACAATAGATCCACTGTTACAGAAGGTAGTATCAGCTAGAGTTTTTGAGTCTTCCAAATGTTTCTAAATTTCTAATAATAAATTAATTTTAAAGAAGATACAGATGACTAATGAGTAGAAAAATAGAGGAGTTTGATTCATGAATGATTTAAAAATTTTAGTTCTGTGATTTTCTGGCTTAGGGTATTTCACAAACTCCACCACCATGAAAGTGAAAATCACTCTCAATTTTGTCACTCTCAATAATTTTTTTAATTATTTTCAAAGTGAAGCAAACATCCTCAAACAAAAAAAATCATAGTAACAAAAACTCTGTTAATTTGTAGAACAAAATAGAACAATCATGCTTGGATTACTGTCTTTAAGAAGCAAACCTAGTACCCATTGTAGAGCTAGAGGTTTGTAGACTAAAAAGTAGAATAGGAGCCTGTTACAGGTTGCAGCTAGATGTCCCCCCCGAAGCCTCGTGGGATCATATGTAGGGATTTTCTGAGGTGGCTGTTTCTACAGTGTGCGATACTGGGATAAATGATGTGATGCTAGGATTAAGAGTGTCACACCCAGGGCATGAGTGCTACCAGCCCTAAGGGTGGACAGCCTGGATAGAATATAAGTGACAGAAAGAGGGTCGCTGTTGTGGCTCGCTGCTCACTGCTTGCTGCTTTGCTGCCTGTTGCTTGCTCTGCCACACCATGGACTGTTTCTCTTCTGCTGTGCCCCCCTGCCATGCCACCCTGCTTTGAAGCCAGCCAACTGTAAAGTGAAACCTCTACAAATGGTGAGCTGAAACAAAGCTTCCCACCTTTAACTTTGGGTATTGGGTATTTTGCCTCAGCAAGAAGAATAGTAGCAAAAACAGGGCCTCATCAGGTCTTCTAGCTAATCTTGACTAAAACTTTACTAAGAGAAATCCCTCTGGGAAGTAGGTCAAGCGTGGGATTGGAGAGAGGTGAAAACCAGATAAAGAAAGGCACACATGGCCTTGGGACATGCACCAAAGGACTAGAGAGGGAAAGAGCTGACAGGGAGAGCAAAGAGAGAGCCAAGTGCACAGAGTCAAGAAGCTGAAATATCCGTTCCTCTTCACCTCCAACAAATAAATTTGGGAAGCAAAGGAGGGCTAATTTTGGGAGAAGCACTTATACAAATATGTACTCACACTTACGCACTAATATACATATACATGCATACACATATACATACAAATATACATAAGCATTCACTCTCAGGTTCACTATATTATTCTCTTGTGTCACTATATTCACAATATAATTATAGAGTACACCAGAGATCTACCCCCTTATTAACTCTAAGCTAACCTTGAATAAAGCGCCCCCTTGCCAACTCACCACCCAACCAAAAATAAGGCCCTGAAAAGTAGGTCAGGGACAAATAGACAGAAAGAAGCTGCTTGTAGACAACTGGAATAGATGACATAGACAGAAGTACCCCAAAGCCAATCTTTGAGTCGCATAGTTCCTCCAGAGTTCAAAGACCCCTTTTTTCTGCATGATCAGTTCTGATCCACAACAACTCTTATGTTTCTTTTGCTACAACACATGCCGGTAGCTCAAGCTATTCCTGGCACAGTATTACCTCACCCAACCACTGTCATGCCTGCTGCCATCACAGCTGATTCGAAGTAGGATATTTACACTCATTGCATTTGTTTCCTAGGTTTTTTTTAGCTTTACTAAAACAAGTGATAAATAATGATCTGGATCCCTAAACTCCCTGAAGTCACAGATACTGAACCAGGCTATAAATTATTTTATTCAGTCACTGATATCAAGACAACATGGATGGATTTAAAATTTTGTTCTTAGGAAAAACATAATCAGAGTCATTTTTGAAATAAGTGATTGCCACTGGATAATATTAAATGCAATGCCAAACTTTCACATTTTAGGCATCATTACATAAGAAATGCAAAAATCTCTAACTGCTCACCTACCCCATTTGCTGCAAGGATTGAAAGATGTTGGTTTTGTTTGTATATGCACTGTCAAAATCAGTCTGGTTTCCAGCAGCAATTTTTCTTGGCTTAAAAGAATGTAAAAGCTGAAAAATAATGGCACTGAAACCCAATATCGTACCACTAAAACTAAAGGCAATTTCTAATTGTGGGATGGATTCTATGTTGTCAGGTCTCATTTAATGAAATGAAGGCATTGAGGTAATGTTTTTTTTCTCTATCTTAAATGTTAATCTTAATTCAGATAAACCAGAAAAACTGAAAGAATTTGATTAATAACATAAAATCCACTGCTTTTATAGAGTGTTCACAAAGGTTTTTTAAAATATCAGCTACTTAAAAATAAAACTATTTTACCCTGTCTGGTATTCTGACTATACTATAAAAATAGTGTCATCTTTTGATCAGAAACCTAAAATTTGGAAACTTACCATTATTTACAGAAGGGTGCCATTTTAGAACAAAAATAGGTGGAAAAAATTTCTGGATCTTTTCCACAAGCCAAAATAAATTAAGGTAAATTATTATACAAATGACACCCTGAAAGATCAGAGTATTTCATGCTATCTCAGATTATCACAAAATATTCTTCAAAAATATGTTCTGTATTTTTTATGATAAAAAGTATCATTTTGGGGCCAGGAATTTAGCTCAGCAGCTCAAGCACTTGCCTGGTAAGCATGAGGTTGTGAGTTCAATCCCTGGTACAAAAAAAAAAAAAAAAAAAAAAGTATCATTTTCTTCAGACAGAAAGAAGATAGTGAACGCATTCTGGGTGAAATTTTAAAATATTCTTCTGTATTGTACTTTCTGTCTGGCCGTATACAGTGTAGATTATCAAAAATTAGACATGCAAACCCTAGGTATTTTCTCTTTTCCCCATCTCCATTTTTACTCTGAAATATTGTTTGATCAGGTGTAGTCATGAATTTGCACAGATGTTATCTAATTCATTGTTAGTGACTAAATGTAAAAGACCTCAAATTTGCCCAGAAAGATTACATACTAACCGAACAATCTTCATGCAATAATAATGTGCAGCCCGAGTCATTACTTGTAGCTCAAACTGTATCTTGAAAAGGAGTCCTTATTCAACAATAAGCAAGTATCTGACATTGCACTCTAATAATTAGTCTGAATTTGGAAATGACTTCACTCATCTTTCAAAAGTAACTTGTGACTAAACTAGGGGCATAACTTTCTTTGTCTCCAATGTATATAAAAACATGGTTATTGGCTCTTTTATTATAACAAGAAAATATATAAGACAGAACTGTGATATATAACAAATGTTCCCATTCTTTCTGTGCAATTTATGAAACCAGAATGAAAGGAGTATGACCTTCCAAGAATAATGAACTCTTCAGAGGACAGGAATTTGGTTATTTTTAGTGAGGCTTCTAGCAGCCCATTATTTTATTTACCTGTGCTCGAGTCCATTATCTTGTAACTGGAGAAGGGATGAGGAAAAAGGCATAAGATATGCAGAGAAGTTACCCAAATAAGATTATAGTAAAGTGGCTTCAACAAGAAAAATTACTGAATTGTATTTCCACATTAAATTTGCTTATTCCCGTAAAATCTTTGCTGTCCCTAGACATCAGCTGTTTCAAATATGGGATTCTAAGAAGTCACAAATAAGTAAGACATTGCCCTTACCCTCGAGACATTCACTGTCTTCATAGAAGAGATGGATGCTTAGAGAAGCAATTTTCTACAATGTGCTGAAGTCTGTCAGGGAATTAGAAGCTGCTGAAACAATCTGGTTGCAGTGGCAAACACCTGTGATTTCAGTGCTTTGGGAAACTGAGGCAGGAGATTGGCAAATTCAACGTCAGCCTGGGCAACTCAGAGGCTTAGCAAGATGCTGTATCAAAATTTTTAAAAAAAGAAAGAAAGGAGGTAGGAAAGAAGGAAGAAAGGAAGGAAAGAAGAAAGGGAGAGAGGCAGGCAGGGAGGGAAGAAGGAGAAGGGAGGGGAAGAGAAGAGAAGGTGGTACTGTAAACATGAAGAAGCTAGGCCTTCCATAGTGACTACTGTGCTGTTAAAATGAAACTATGTAAGTGGTTCTTATAAAAATTATGGAATATGTAATAAAAATAAATCTGTAAAACATGAATTCTAGACAAGTATCAAATGAACCAAACAATCTAGAACTCAAACGAAACTTTTCATTACAAAAATAATTATTATCGTAAGGCTGTTTTCAAATGCTCATTTGTGATCCTTTAAAGGTAAATTTGAAAGCATATTGACAATTCACATTTGAAAAGCAACAATTTGAGTTGGCAATAATTCTTAAATGAATTTTAAAAACAGGAAAAAAAACAATCAACTTAATGTTTTCTGGCTCAAGCCTTAGGTCACAAGAGAACCTTCTGGAAGAATCATCAACCCCCAAAGTCATATGAGACTGCTCCAAGACAAAATTTGGCTCAAAACAATATGTGTAAATCACCAAATACTAGAAATATATTATAATAAATTCTCATGTTTTTTCTTCTTTTAATTTTAAGCAAAAGACATATCTGCAAGTATATAAAACAGGAATTATAATAAAACATTAAACCAAACAAAATCATGAGTAAGCATTATCATAAGAGAAAAGCAATTTACATTCTACTCAGAATAAAAAGACTAATTTTAATGATCTGAAGGGGAATATACAAGCTAGTATATTAGGAAACTTTTTATAAATCATAAGATTCCTTGAAATATAAGTTTATAGTCACAGGGTTTAATTAAAATTGTTTTGCTGGACTGACTTATTCTTCTTAGACAATTATCTTCCTTTTCAAAAACCGAGGAAGACATAGAACCATGGACTTGAAGTGTCAGGAGGTAGGCTGGAGGAGTGGGGAGAGACGTTCGTATAATAGACAAGTATGAACTTAGTAAACATATAGGGGACAACACAGCTTAGAGAGCTAGTCATCTTAAGAGAAAATCTTCCTGACTTTGGCTAATGATAGACATCTTCAATTTGAACCAGGAATCCAGAGTAGGAGGGCACAAATCTTAGTCTTTGGGGTCTGATGCCTCTTTTGCAATCACAACATCTTCTGGAGTTTATCTATGCCTCTATTATCAGAATCAAGAAGTTAAGATCTACAAGCATAATCTTTCTGTGGCACTAGAATTTCCATGTGAACTTATTTTCTTCAACAAATTATTCAATCTGTCACTGATTTCATATAGAACATCTCTATATTTATTAGACTTTCCTCTATTAAAAAATTTAAATATATGACTGCCTCATAAAAAATTCTTCCCCATATTTACATATGTTAGGTCAAATTTAGCAAGCATATCACTCACATTGTCATGTTGAATTTAACCTGTGACTTTGTAAAAGAATAAGGAATGAAATTATACTCAAGTAATGTCTGCATTTTTTCCAAAGTGAGATAGCCCCTTGGAAAAAAATGTCATTTGAAATGCTACATAATTCTACCTGTGACAGACAACAGATTTTATACTTAAAATATACTGGGGAAATAAAGCAAAAACCTGGTTGCATGAAGCTCATTGCCTTGATGAGGTCTGCATCTTGGTTAAAGGAAACGATTTATACAATTTTCTTATTTGAAATGCTTATCAATAGGTATATTGTGAAAATATAAACTTCAACTAACAAACAAATTGAAAGAGATTTGAATAGATAAGGAATGATAGTTTTATGGATGTCCTTTATTCTTTCCAAATAATACTACAGTTTTCATTTTCCAGTCCCATTCTGATTCCTACTTCTGATTTCTGCATTGCTTCAGACACTGAACGAATTATTGTTTACCAATACTTCATCAAAGCTTGCACAAGAATTTAAAGCAATGACTCTTGTACACCACGGAATTCGGAACCCAGAAACTGGGCACAGAATTAAGCATATATGTTTGTATTATAGAGACTCAGCATATCCCCATGTCAGTATCAAATTCAGATGAAAAGGACAAAAGAAGACCAAATGTCAAAATTAGGTTTATTTTCCACACACACAATTTAGGATAAGACCATTTTAACATATCTGTCTGATAGCCAGGGAGAAGACATAGGCAGTTAGCTCTGTTCAAGATCTCTAGCAACAAATGAGCCAAGTTAAAGATAAAATTGTATGAAAACAAGTGTCACATTAACATGGAAGACTTTGAAAACAGAAAAATAAAAACTCACGTAGTTGTGTAAATACCTAACAAGATACATTGAGTTTGAATATTTTCTGTAGATGAGTGATTTTTAAATGCTCAGCTTGTTGACTTGTACAAAAGAGAAACTGACCTTAGAGAAACTCAAAACAATTTAATAGAAGACCAGTTTCTATGATGGAGCACTTATCAATATTAATTCATAAAAGTAAAAGGAATTGTCTTTATTCTAAGATAATCCACCTGTTCTTTCATTCTATTTTAGGCTGTGATATTTATTTAATAACATAAAGTGATGTATACCCTTGAGTTCTAGTAAGCTAAGGATTTTCAAAACTTATTTTTGTTCAGCTCTCAATAGATAAAATTGTGATCAGGATATAATTGAAAAATTGAACTAAATGCAATTCCGTTGTTTTATTTTTTACTTTTTATTTTAAACAGAAAAAAGTAAGAGATTGCAGTACAATAGAATTTCAAAATAGGCCAATAGGAGAGTAACAATAATCGATACACTGCATATTGCTATATTCACAGTAGTTGTTTAGAGTATAAGATATAGACATGAAACATTGCCCAGAAAGTTCACAATTCCATTTTTAAAAGAAAAAACAGACAAATACACAAAACAAAAAAATCCATCTGCATTGAGGTTTTTAAATAATATAATGAAATTTTATTATTTAAATTGTTTTTTATCCCTTTCAATAGTGATATTCATTTAAATCCAATAACCTACCCATTTTACCCTAAAAGAAGAAACTGGACTTATAGAGAAAACTCTTGATTTAGGACAAGCTATCTTTTTCTGTGTCAGAAACAGACTGAAAGCTTTTCATGCTTCATGAACAATCCAGGCTCCTTGAAAGAAAGAAGTGTCTGCACGGTCTCAGGCTAGAGGGTGCTCTCCTCGCGTCCCGGTTCTGTGGTTTGATGCACTGGCCCACAAATCACCTCTGCATCTCTGTCAGCCTCAAATCCTCTATTCTTCTCCAGTGACCCGTGGCTGATGCAACAAAAGGAGGCAATTCCAAAGCAATGTCAAAGGCCCCTTGCTACCAAAAATAGCATCCTGCTAAAATTTGATAGCTAAAAAAACTGAAAGGTATTATTTGTATTGGTTTTTATGTGAGCTATCTTAAAAATAAGACAATTGAAGTACTGTTAATTCAAATTCCTATTTGCTAATCCAAGGAAGAGGACTTTGGTGCTACATTCTTTGAACAAGACCAAAGAGAAACAGAATTTTGGAGTTTATGGCTCCATCAAGCAATAGATTGACTCCTATAGCCCTGCACTGCCTCACTGGCTGCCATTAACCCTGTCAGCACCCTATTTTTGCAATTTGGACAGCAGCTGGTCCACGTATCTCCAAGATAAGTGGGACACCTATCGTTTTTGCTCTGGTACAACTACCTCTTTACACAGGATAAATTCTATTGCAATTTTGCATTTATATGTAACCTCTATTGCAACTGCACTTATTTATAATAGAATTAAAATGGAATTTAAATTCCAAGTACTGAAATACATATATAAAACAAACAGAGCTTATAGAAAGACATTTTCATGAATATTTCGTTGATACCACTTCCAGAAATAGGGAAATAAGGGCTCCCTGATTAGCCCAGCGAGTGGCTCATGCATGTGACATGGCACTCTGGAAAACAGAAACAGGAGGATTTTAAGTTGAACACTAGCCTAGGTACATTAATCACTTAGTGAGACCTTCACTCAAAATAGAAAACAAAATAAAAAGGGTCTACGATAGTTTTATATGAAGGCCCTTTATCCAATCCCCAGTCCTGCAAAGGAAGAAGAAAAAGAGGGAGGCAGAAAAAAAGAAAAAGAATGAATCAGTCAGATGCTGTTCATGTCCTTTGTGTTCCAGATTTGAATGATTTCAAATTTGTACATAGCCCTCAAATGCCTTTTGTACGTGACTTTGTTTTATATTGTTGCACTAATTCTTTGACTTCTATTTCTAAAGATATTGTGAAGATACAGAAAGTGCCACATCATTTGTAACTATTTGATATTGGTTAAGTACTTAAAATTCTTGGTAATCTTTAAAAGGAAGCACTAAAGACAGAAAACAATCACAACTCTAATAGTGCATACACGCTAGCTAGGTTTCAAAGATATGCCAAGAAATTTGCTGTATTCTTTTTTTTTTTTTTTTTTTTTTTTTTTTTTTTTTTTTTT
>RJWM01004020.1:0-70689 GCA_004363535.1 Dasyprocta punctata | reverse complement strand
TAAGCACTGCAATTTTAGAAATGAAAGACAGGTTTAAAGACATTGCCTGCTAAAACTCAATTTGTCCTACCTGGTAAGGATCAGTCATGTTGAGACTCCTTTCACCTGAAATTTGAACATTTAACAATCTGAAATGGAAAGTATATACTTTTTTTCCATTTCTTCCCTGGATATTTTGTCAAAATATTTTTCAAAATAATTTTTTTGTTTGCACCAGCTTCTGTCAAACACTGAAAAGGTCAAATAATAGGATAACAAGTATTATCAAAGGGTGGCAACAGGTCACTTGGCAATGTTTCTTTGTTTTGGTATCAGCAAAGTCTATGTCAGTAACATTATTTTAGATGGTCACCAGAGTAATCTGTCTAGGTAATTTAAAAATTAAACACAAAAATTAATTAAAATTATACTTTTGGTGGAAGTGGGGAACAAAATGATCACTCTAACAATGCTCTTTACTAATTTACACCTGCTTATATTATGCCTGGCACAAAGGATTCCTGGGCTAAAGAATGGTCTTCAAAAATCAGACGATCAATTTCCAGTGTTTCCTGGTGCAAGCATACAAAGACAGATATAAATATTTCAAAGTCCCTAATCACACCTTAAGTTTTTTGTTTGTATTTTATTATTATTATTATTATTGTCAGTTTGAGAACTAGGTAAATTCCCTAATCTCAAGAATGCTACAATCTGGAGGCAAAATAAATTTATACCAAAATCAAATATTTTTATGCTCAGTTGAAAGGAACTCAAGGAGTTAAAGTTTGAAAGCAAGCTGGCTTTATGAAGCTGGTATTTCTGTAATTAATTTGACAAGAAAAAAGAAATATGTGCTAAAGCAAAGAATACATATCTGATTAAACAACAACAATTAAAAAAAAGATTAAATTAAGCAAAAAACGGTGCTAGCCCAGTGGCTTTCAACCTTGGCTATCCATCAGGATCATGTCTAGGGCTATGGAAAATTACTCACCAGAGACCTTGATTTCATTGTTCTTGGATGGGGCCTAAGCATGGGTATCTTTGCAACATTCTCCAAGTGAATTTAATATACAGACCACTACCTTCCCAGAAATTACTATATTCACTTTAATATGATGTGATGGCTCATTTTGCAGGATTTCCATTTCTTTGAATATGTTAAAGTCTTTATTGTTACTATGAGCATGGTCTATTTTGAATAAAAAATAAATTCCAAAAATACAAGGTTAAAGAAAACTGTTATTTATATATTGACTTTATATTCATGTGTCTTGGTGAATGTTCTTATTATTCATTCACTTGGTTTTGGTATGTCGATATATAATCCAATAATAATTGCTTTTTTCCATTTTTTTCAGAAAGAAACCTGATTTTTTTCTTATTTTGTTGACTAGGACTTCCAGAAAAATATTGAATAGTACTTACAGTACTGTGCCATCTATGTCTTATTTCTGAATTTTTGGTGTTACACCTTTCAGTATCTTTCTTGCTAAAAGTTTCAATAAAGGTGGGGTATACTTATAGCTTTCAAAGTTCTGCATTTTAAAAATTACCAACAGATACTGAATTTAAGTAAAAATTTAAAAATTTAACAAAGAAGAGTACAACTAAAAATGAAATAGGACTTATGATTATAAATTGATTAATAATGCATCTTTTCATACTACTATAAATTGAAAACCTATCTATACTGAAAAAATAATCCTAGGTATTCTTTTATACTGATTAGATGTTAAGAATTATCCCACTGATGAAAAACTTGCACAGTAGCAGTTTACAAAGGTAGCAACAATTAATAAAGATGATGCTTTTATTCCATTTGTTCACCACAATATGTATATGATAACATCACTACACACATACTCACGCATGCATCCAACAGTGTATCAAAATTGATTTTTTAATTGGATAAGGTAAGAGAATAAATTTTCATCACTAAGGTCCTTCTCTAAATTTTGAAACTCGAGGTCATGAATAAAGAGAAATGAACATTGTGAATCCCTAATAAGACACAATGACAATAACCTTTTAAATATTTTAAAATTTCTTCAGGTAAATAATGATCAAATGTTTTAATGTACTGACTTCTGAGTTACCTACGTTTGTTGAGTAGATAATGCAAGTCACACAACTGAGAAAAAAATCAGTATCTAAGAGATATAAACGAATGGCTGTTCCTGAAGATGTGTTTTAAAAACCAAGTTGAAAAATATTTTATTTGCAGTCTGAACAGTTTTCTTAGTCTGAAAACCAAATCCAAAAATTCTAGCATTGGAAGAAAAATTTTTTAAAAATTGTTAATTGTTACTTGAATTGATTTAGGCTATAAGAAAGATACTTAGAGTAGAAACTTAACATTTAGAGATTTGAACAGAAATGGTAAGTTGTAAATATATTCAGTGGAAATGATAAAAGGAAAAGGAAAATTCAAGCCAACTTTGAAACAAGAATTTGAACAGAAATTATGATTCTATTATGTTTCTTCTGGGGTATGAATTTGAAGTATTTTCTCCTTACCACTTTGCTGCTCTGACTCATGTTACATTTGAAATATTGAGTTAAAAGCAAACAAATAACTTGCTATTAGAATTTGTTCCAGTGGTTTAGACTGATCAAGATTATGTGTTTGAACACATTAACCAATCAATTTAGAATCGAACTTCTGAAATCACAATCTAAATTTAAATTTTGAGTGACCATTTCTTATATTTACATTATTTTATATAAAAAGAACAGCTAAAAATTACATAACCTTCTATACTGGATCCACTGCAGTAGTTTCCTAAGATGATCATACAATAATATGGGGCTTAAGTGACAAATACTTTCCAAATAAAATATGTTTTAGAAATAAAAGCCAATACTTACGTTCATACAATTAGGGAAAAAATATTTTAATAGTTCCAAATGACAACTGTATATTTCTATCTTTGCAATGGAACTAAATATTTGATTTAATCTTATTGAAATGCCCAAAAGTCTCGCTAATATTTCCAGCTGATAATTGCTCTGTCATCAGATGGAAATCATCCAGCTGTTTCAGCAGAGTTTGTGAGCTGCAACCGTGAGTTTTAGACTGATTAGCAGTGGGAAACGTACTTTAGAAATACATATCTTGCTTTTTCTGAAGCAATTTGAGGAGGTCTTCAAAGAATATTATTCCTTTTTTATACCTCAAGTACTAGTGGTGTCATCAACTGTTGTAGGAAAAACATACCTCTATGTCCCCTGTCTTCACCGTTAAATGCCTCTTATTTAGGTGCAGGATAATTTATTTTTCTATAGAAATAACCTCTTTAAATTATCACAAGAAAACTATACAATGATTACTTAGTAAAAGTGCCAAACTCTCTCTAAGAACCTAATTCACTATGTGACAAATCTCAGAAATCTTACTAAAAAAAAAAAAATGTCAAGGGAAGAAAGAGAAGTTCTTGTTCTTTTTTTAAAATTTTATTAATAATAATAACAATGATCAGAGTAAAGCAAAAGAGGTAGAACCATATTGGGCCTCAAAGACAAGGCAGAAGAGAATCTCCCGTACTTGCTACATTGCCTGCTGTCACCTTCCATAGAGATGCTCGGGTTGCTGCCCAGAGGCCTGTAAGATCTATTAAACAATACTAGCAAAAAGTTGGTTGATGTTCCTTGGTTGCTATCAATTTAGCCAGACCTCCGAAACAGCAGGTTGTTGACCAGGGGTAGTGGGGGGAGTCTATTTTTTTTTTTTTACATTTAGGTATTACAGACATGTGATATAAAGTAACAATGCATGTTGTTGTTTGTCTTGTTTGGTTTTACATAAGATATAGGAAAGCTTATATCACATTTGATAAGTTTTTGCCTCTGTCAAAGTAGCCTGTTCTTCCTTCTTTTTGCTTTTATTCTCACCAAGAATGTCAGATATGGACTACAATAAAACAGACTCCGTATTTATCCAAATTTTGTTAGTGAATGTAAGAAATTTCTCTGATCCACTCAGCTTCTCCATCAAGAGTCAATATCAGCTTATCCTCAGAGAAACAACTGGGTAAATCAGACAAAAATAAAACTGAATGTTCAATGACTAAACTGTTGTATTCTCAGCATTATAGGTAGAAATATCAAGTCCCTTCTGCTTTATCACTGATGTGTTTGCCAAACCCATCAACGTTTTTCTATTTCCTCCTTGTCTCCTCTTTCTGCTTGGTCTTTTTAGCAGACAATTATAGTCATTTCATAACTTTGTCTCCATAGATCTGCTTATACTGTTTAGATGACTCTTTCAGTTTATGCAACAGTGCAGTCACAACCATTTGAAAATGTAAATCAAATCATTTGATATCTTCGAAGCTTCCTTTTGCATTCTGCATCAAAAAATTAATTTTGGACACGAATCTAAAAAAACCTTCATTATCTGACCTTCTTCTATAGTATCATCCCATGTGGTTTCAATTATCCGTTGTTTCACAACAAGGCACCCATGTCCTTGGTGCCTGAAGTAACACAACAATTTCCATGTTTCCTATTTTGCAAATTGAGAAGGCCCTTCTATGTGTTGCATCACATAGGGCCACTCTGCTGGACTGGGGGATGTATTTCCACTGGTCCACTCAAATGTCTGGACATTGAATTTGTGTGTAGGTAAGGAACTCAGCTAGGAGCTATGGACAAGGGGCCTCAGGTACCCTTTATAGGGTCTCCTAATTGTTGGTTGGGCTCCCTGATAGCTAGGCAGCTAGATTTCAAGAATTATTAAATGTAAGCAGACTTTGTAAATTCTAGGATTAAAATTGGTACAGCATAATTCCTAACATATTCTATTCACCAAATAGTCCTAGGCAGCCCAGAATGAAGATTGTAGCACTCTTCTATCAATAGATATAGTGGTAAAGATTTTGTAATTGTGCTTATTTCCTCAAAATTATCATGTTCCTTCTTTATTTCCTTGTTCCATCCTCCAGCATCTATCAAGACTGTGATATAGGTAAAACTGTATAAGAAAAATACATAAGCCGGGTGTGGTGGCGCACACCTTTAATCCCAGCACTCCAGAGGCTGAGGTAGGTGAAGCATTGTGAGTTCGAGGCTGGCTTGGGCTACAAAACAAGTGCAAGGCCGGCCTGAATAGCATAGTGTGACCCTGCCTCAAAAATCTATGGCCAGGAGTTTGACTCAGTGGCTTAAGAGCCTGTCTGTCACGTGTGAGGTTGTGAGTTCAATCCCGATGCCAAAAAAACAAACAAACAAACAAAATCATAAATTTTTATCTATTTTCCATGACAGTTTTCCAAAGTTACACTGATCCTATAGCCAGATCCTGGATGTAGGAGTTTGTCTGTAAAAGATAACCATCAATCAAATTATCAGATTTAATATTAACAAAAATGTCACAACTTCATTTGTTCCTTGTGCTCTTTTTCTACCCTTCCATTACCCTCAGTGCTCAGCTCTTGATATACCGGATCTTATCTGTTCATCTGCCAGAAAATGTAAGATATAGGAAGAGAGAGAAAGAAAAAAAGGAGAGACAGGAAGAAAAACAGAGAAAGACAGAGAAAGAGAGAAAAAATATACTAGAGCCCTTAATCAAAAGCCTCTGAATGATAAATTCTACACAACATCTTTAGATCTATGTTTACTTTAACTCAACAAAATTCACATATTTATTTTGTGAATTTTCTTCATCAAATAAACTAATAACAGCCAAGTTTAAGGAGTAAAATTATATTAGTCAGATTTGCTACTGTGAGAAAATACCTGAAACAATACATTTCAAGGAGAAAATATTGCTTTTGGCTTATGGCTTTAGAGAGTTCTGTCCATGGTCAGCTGGCTCCATTGTTTTCAGGCCAGAGGTGAGGCAATGCATCTTGGCAGAAAGGCTTGGTGAAGCAAAGCTGATCACCTCATGACAGCCTGGAGGCAGCAACAGAGAGCATGCTCCAGAGCTGAATGCACCAACTGTGGAGAAAAATATATTCCCCAACATCGTTCCCCTGTGATTCACTCCACTTAGCTCTGTCCCACCTTTTAAATTCTACCACAGTCCAGTAATCAATTCACCAATCATGAGCCCATCAATGGATTAGTCTGCTGATGAAGTTAGAGCCCTCATGATCTAACCACTTCCCCAAAGCCATCAGCTGACAACCAAACCATCAAGACAATGAGCATTTTGGAGAAAACTTTAGATACCACCTATAACAAAAGCCAACCAATGGCCAGTAAAATTTATGACCATTTGAACATTCATTGACAATATTTGATTAATACATAATTTGTACCCAATTACTTGCTTTGAAAGCAGACATTTACCAGGAAAGTTGGAAATCTGAATGTAATGTTATTTGAAAACTATCAGTTTTCTCTTTTCATTTAAGAGAGATCCATCATAATATGCAACATGTACTGAAGATTTATTATGAGTCACTGGTCAGTAAAAATGAATAAGCACTAGTCAAGCCTATATATATTCTGTAGCAAAATTTTAAATTGCATCAATGATCACCTACAGAACTATTAAAAGGCTTAATGATATACAAGTAAGAAGACCACTTAAAAGAGTCCAGTAAATAACACAAAATAAATTTAAGGGGTATTTATTCTATATACATTTCTTACCATAGAAAGATAACCCATCATACCATATTATGCATGTATAATTCAGATGTACATTAAGTTGAACTAGGATCTTGTTATAACTTACAAAATTTGTACATTAAGCACCTAGATAACCCATAGTAAGACCCAAAGTGTCACAAATTTGTTTCAGCTCATTATTAAAGTCAAGAAAAACTATTATATCCTATGACCTGATTACAGGTACTAGGACTCTGACTAACCCTAAAGAGAGTTAGTAAAGCTGACTTCACAGGATCATTTTTCTGGGAATTAGAAAATTATCTGATCTTAAACAATTTAGCTACTACAATAGCACCATATTAGAATTCATTAGAAAATCAGTCCTTACACTTTTCTATAAAAGTGTATTCTTTAATACATCTTCAAATACTAATGTTTTGTCATGTCTTTTTTTTTTTTTTTTGGTAGATGGAGATGGACAGTTTGACATAAGTGATTATAAAGGAGATGATGAAAACAAAGAATGCCAATGAAGGTGAGAGTATTTTACAATATGAAATAGCTTTTTTAAAATATTTTGCTTTTGATACCATATTATCTAAGGGAAGCTTCTAATGAATAATTATGTTTTTGAATGCTGTGAAATTGAAGAACAAAAAGTATCAGAAAAGGTGAAAAACAAATAGCGAGTGACAAACAATCATAAAATCATTTAAGAATTATTCTAATGACTGAGAGTATAGTTTAGTGGCAGAGCTCTTGCCCAGCATGTGCAAGATCTTACATCTGATGCCTTGGCACTGAAGAAAACAAAGATAATAAAATAAAAATGTAAATTATGCTAGATGGACATGACCTAAAAATAAAAAACATTATACTAGACATAATATTTTTACTTCATTAAAATTAAATCAGAAAAAGCTTGACAAAACTTTAATGAAAATGCATTCAAAAATACATTTTGACTATAACTGTTATGTATACCCCACACAAACACATACACACACACAGAGTACCATGTAGAATAGCAGTATGAGGTGATAATAGGTGAATTTTTGCTCCCCATAATTCAAGTGGCTTTAAAGTTACACTTATTTTTTATTAAAAAGAAGAAATTTTTGGTATACAAATGACCATTTTTAGATGCAAATAGACACTAACCATGAACTCACAGGGTAACATAGAGCAGGACACTGTAAACATAGACAGCAGTGATTCCTATCATGTAGAAGGAAAAAAAATAGTCAGGTTCTACAAGGAAAGCAAAGCACAGGGCTATGTAAATTATTGGTTCAAGAATTGACCCAGGTTACAGACTTAGTAAAAATTTAGACTGATTTTAGCCATTATTTCTGCGTTAGCTGGGTTTTTTTTTTGTTTGTTTGTTTCTCATTGTTTTGAAATCTACTATTGCTCAAAATTATGACATAGTATTTTCTATTCTACTAGCGCAAACCTGTGTCAGTTTTCATCTTCTTATATCAGTCCACCCCTCTGTTTGAGGGTCAATTTCATGCCAAGTCGCTGACTTAACAGAAATTCCATGCGCAGGAGCGTGGTGCTTTCTCCCCACACCCGTAAGACACTTTTCATTTATATTCATCAAAGAAGTACTCCTCAGGCAACAAACCACAGATTCAGATCTCAGTTTGTTATTTCATTATCCAACTTAATCCCATTAGACACTGACCTTTGAAAAAGCACAAAAACTGCTGACAAACTGCCTCTGCAAACATTAAAAATTTCCTATCTGAAAAGCATTCAATTTCACAATTAGTCTTAGTAAAAGCCACTGTATACATTATTTAAATATTAATCAAAGACAATTTCAAGTGAAAATAAACAGTGTTAGTGATTTCAGAAAATAAAATCTTGGTAGGCAGTATGTATGGTGCAGTTGAAAAGACCTAGTGTCTTCTTTGCCACTTAAAAACCGGGGGAGTCTTGGGGAGTACTTTCTCCATAAGATGCTCAAATATTTTAGTCTTTTCAAACATGTGGATTTAAACTCTATTCACAATGTATAGAAAATCATCAAATTATGTTCCTTGCAAAACCAATGTTTTTGAGGGCATGCCTAGTATATGTACTGGTATATGCTACATTATAAGTATATAGGAAGGAAATAAAATATCTATTAATGTTTAGGAATTTAAAATAGTTTAAGAAAAAGGAGACTTCAACATATACGAGGAAAGGCCACAAGAACACATTTTAGATAAACAAAACTAAATGAAAGTCAGTAAGTAATCATGCCCACAGAAGATGTTCAACAATGGATTGAGTATAGGATACTCAGTAAAACACTTAACCTAACAATATAAATTTTAGAAAAACTTCTTTTTAGATTACTGGTATTAATCAAGTGTCAGACCAACACCACAAAAGCCACTTCATGAACAAAGCAGATTATGATAATGCCTTCATTTCCTCATCAACTAAATGGGTATAATGAGTAAATCTCATTAAGTCTTGGAATTCACAAGAGGTTCATGGAAAGTATTATGCTATATTATTGTAGAGGTGTGCTTGTGGAAAACAAAACTGCATAAATACTGAGCACGTTTTCTTTAATCTACATTATGTTCTTTATGAAATCATGAGTAAGCACCATAAAAAGAAAATACAAAAAGCACACTCTTACATAAAAGGATTCCACAAAATTTCTTAAGATTTTCTGAATAGGTAGCATAGTGCTCCAGAATGAAAACAGTATATGATAAATGATATCAAATGTTCATGATATTAATGGTTTTCTTATGTAAATCAGTAAATATTAAGAAGAAATCCTTTTCAAAGACAAAGACAAGTTTTAGTACAGGATGCTGCTTTTAGCACCATTTCACTAAAAAAGAAATATGAAGGCCTCGGGGGCTAAAATAGGTTATGCCTTGAAATAATTATCACTATTCCTACCTCTCATTTTACAAACAATTTTTTTGCCTTAATGGTCCTTGAACAATTCCACATTTTACATATATTGTGTACCTACTTGTACCAAGCACTAGTCTAGATATTTGAATTGTTGATAGGGAAAATGAAATACTGTTCAGTCCCCTCACTTCACAGGTTTACAGCTCAGTGAAGAACATCTGCATGTACATTTTACACAATAAGAAGGAAATCTACACTATTGGTGGAAGTGCAGATTGATAGCATACATTCTGTAAATGATTTATTTTTCTTCCAAAGTTAAGCAGATAGGGTACATTCTTGGTCTTGTTCTGTAATTCAGACTGGCCTTAAATTCACTAAGTAGCCCAGGCTAGCCTCAAAATCACAGCAATCTTTCTGTCTCAGCATCCAGGCTGCTGGGGATACAGGACGGCACCACCATGCTTGACAGAGAGGCATATATTCTTACACCTCTGGGTCCATACTCTTAAGTTCTTGCCCATGTTCATCAATGGCATGCTCAAAAATACTGAGAACAACATTATATGAAATAATTAAAAGAACTCAAATGTTCATCTCCAAGAAAATATGCAAATAAATGTGAAATACTTAAAAGTAGCATAAAATACAGCTGTAAAAATTACTACCTCCAAGCCAATACCACGAAGAATCTTAGAAATTCAGAATCAAGCTAGGAAAAGAAATGGGTAGTAACTCTACATGTGTACCATTCAAACAAAGCTCAAAAATAGAAACATATGCTAGATTGCTAAAGATATAAATATTTCTAGTTATATTAAGATGTAAAAAATACTAACACTAATTCAGCATAGTTCCTACACTTGCTGGGAGGCAGTAGGGGGTCAGTGAAAATATGCATTCAAGTAACTTTGATGAAATTATTTATCATTTTTTTGGTGGCCTCACCATTCATTGATTATGCTTTTCAATTTCTTGTATGCTTTTGTTTCATCAAATTTCCACAAGTAAAAGTTAGATATTTACACGAGTACTTAGAATGTCATGATATTGCACTAATTCTGCCTCAAGTGTTAGAGAAGGAAGCCATGAAGTTTCTGCAGGGCTATAGAAAGATAAATTAATTTTACAAGAGGATAAAGATGAGGCAAAGGAAGAAGAATATGACCCAGGGTCCAGACAAGTGGAAAAGCGAAGTACGGAGAGACATAAGAGAGATGTGTTGAGAAGAAGCAGAGAGCGGTGCTGATGAGAGAACTCATTGCTCCACAGAAAGACTCACAAACTTCCAAGGAAAGTTCATCTTGTAAGCCATGGTGTGATACCAATGGCTAGGTTTCAAGGGATCAAGTCAGAAAAGAACAACAGTGACGGACTGTAAAAAAATTAGTGTGGGAAAGACACGTGTCAGTGACAGCAATTAAAATGGTAATGCAATAATCCAGGTGACAGGCTGAATGTCTGAATAAAGATTTCAGCAGTAAACAGAGAGGGGAAAGGAAGACTTTTAAAGTATTTAAGGAGAATATTTGGCTTTTTAGTAATTATCTCATTGCTGAGATACAATAACTGACATCTACAACTTAATGAAAGTGACGTTTCTTTTAGTTCACAAGTCTGGGCCAGGGATATAGCCCATCGCCCTGGTGCTTGCCTAGTAAGCACAAGGTCCTGAGTTCAATTTCAGGTATAAAAAAAATTTAAAAAAAAGAATTCAGTATTTCACATGTCAGTTGGCTGGCTCCTGTGACATGGCAGAGGAGCCTGACAGAGGAGAGCTACTTGAGGTCTGGTGGCGGGGAAGCAGGGAGAACCGAAAGGAGGAACCAGGAAGCGAGACAAAGCCTTCCTGGGCCATGTCTCTGGTGAGCTGCCGTTTTTGATTCAGACCACATCTGCCAACAGCAAATCTGCTATAAACCCTTTATTCCAATCCCCTTCTAAAAGTTCCACCTTTAAACAGATGAGGGTTTGAGATAACATCCAGGTGTAAACTATCACAGCTGGTGATTAAACAAAGGGGAGGTGTTAGGAAGAATTAAAGGCAACTTTAAATATTTATATTTACTACTTCTGAATACATAATAAGAAAGAGGAAAATGGTTCAGGGCTAGGGATATAGCTCAGTGGCACATTGCCCACCTGGCAAGTGCAAGGTCCTGAGTTCGATTCACAGTAGAAGAAAGAAAAGGAAAAAAGGAAAGAAAGAAAGAAAGAAAGAAAGAAAGAAAGAAAGAAAGAAAGAAAGAAAGAAAGAAAGAAAGAAAGAAAGAAAGAAAGAGAAAATGGTTCAGATGGAAAAATAAATTCAATTTGGGGTTTGGGGTTGAGAAGGTTTGGGAAACATGCATGATGTTGGTACATGTCTGCAAATACTGCAGCAGTTCGGTACAAAACTTCAAACTTGTGCATCCTAGCTAATAGGCTGTGGCCTAGAAATAAGGTGATAATCTCTAGACAATGTAGAGAAAGACTTAAAGAATATCAAAAATATGTAGATGACATTTTAGAAAAGTGACATAGAGGGAAAAAAGTTTCTGAGAAATAGAAAACAGAGATAGTTAAGAGTATTAGGCTCTGAAGATTGCCAAGTTTCATCACATTCCTTCTGCCATGCTTGGGCAAGTTTCCTAACAATGCCTATTTTCTTGCTATAAAATAAAAAGAACAGGATACACTTCACAGAACTGTTGTATGGACTAAATAGTCAATATATGTATATTGCCTTGAATGTGCTTTTCACTCTTCGACATTTATGAAAGGTTGAAGGTGTAGTTCAGTGGTACAGCGTGTGCTTAGTGTGGGTGAGTCCCTTGGTTTAATCTTCAGCACACACACACACACACACACACACTCACACACTAAACCTGTACTATAGTCTACACTGATATGCCTAGCTGTATACTCATCCATTATTTTAGAATTAATTGCATGTAAGTTGTGACTGGGGGACCCTGAAAGAGCACTTTGTCACCCCATCAACCACAGTGGCAGAGCTACTCAATATATCTCCCACTTACTGACTTGTTGCAGAACCCCGCTTATTTGATGAGACAACTTTCAACTCGTCGTCATTTTCTGATTTTTGTATCTCTCACTTTCCTACTTTTCGTTAGTTTCAATCCAAAGATTAGAAAGCTCACTAATTATATGTTTAATGTTTTTTAATTAGTCATTTTATTAAAAAGGACAACCTTTCAAGTAGCTAAACAATAGGAATTTGGAGTATAAAAAGGGTATATGAAAGAAATAAGAGAAATACATGTATTTGCTTCTGTTTCTTTTGGTGCCAGTTGAGGTCTGAATGTTTCTTTTAGGAGAAAACCAACACAAAGAGGATGAACAGACGTGTTCATACTGTGAATTAGCATTGAACCAGGCATTGATGCACCTAAATGACATTTGCCTAAATTCATATCTGATTTCTCAGTCAAAAGGTTTTCTTCATTTCGATGGCTAAGTTTTGCTTAAAATTTTATTCATTCTATTAAAAATTCATAGTCATTTAATAACACATAATAATGTTAACACTTTATGTACAGTCAATAAAAATTTGTAGTGATATGTATTTTAGTGGCAGCAACTTAGAATAAATGAATGAGAAAAGTTTTATTTCGGTTTTAATGGAATTTGATAAAAAGTGAGACAAAGAAAACCAGAGCATCTATGAGACTTTTGCCCTTTGACATCTGAAATGTTCTGCGTTAGTTATGAACAGGGTTTTTCCCTCTAAATATTTGCACAACACATTTGTATTGTTTGTCACATATTTATTTTCATTTTTATTTTGAGTGGAGGAAAGGCAGAGATGATTTTGAAACAAGAATGGTCTACTCAGAAACAACCACTGACCAGAACACAGCAGCACACATCAAAACATTTATATAAAATAGACTTTTGCTGCCCTCTTTTGGAATAAATAAGTGAAGAATACCACATTCAGTTCTGTGTATTAGACTATTGTCTGCATCTCACCAAGGCTACATTGCTACAAAACAAAAAGATAGGATTCAATTATCAGTTGTCTTGTTATGAAAAACTTGAAAAATTAACTCTATGGATGCAAAACATTGAAGTGCTATTTAGCAAAAGGTTACTTAACAACATATTGAATAAAAATAAAATTGTCTTGAATATCCAAAACCCAGATTAGCCGTTAATTCCATAAACTAAAATAGTAATCTGATAATCAATATTGATGATTTTATAGAACCTTGTAAATTGTTACAAATATATAAGTGCAAATTTGTGGTATAAAATATGCTTTCACGAAATCATTTTTGAAATACTTTGATTATGAAAGCATTCTGAAAGCCTTTAATCTACCACAACTAAGAAGTAGCGCTGAGTATATGTTAATTTCTATTGTACTCAAATACAATTGGAGAATAACATTGAAAGCTGGCAGTGATATTACTGACATCGTAATTCAACACACCAGTGCTCAGTGAGCCTGAGAGGAGTAAACAGTGGACAAATTCAGACAAAGCTTAGCTGATTCTACCATTCATTACCATTCTTTCTCCTATCAGAAAAACACTAACTCAAAGGCATGACCTAAAATACAAAACTTCTGAAATACCTGTTAAATACATTTGCAGACAAACAGAACAAAATAAAATCAACAAATACTAAATATCTGTTTGTACTTTTGTATAGATAGTCAAAAACAGTCAAATAAAGTGTATATAAAAAGTCAGAAGAATGCTGAAATTTGATTATGTTCCTCAGAAACACAAACCTACTTCATGCTTGGAAAGCATGATTTAAAAATCACTGTATATTTTATTTTAATTTAGGAAGCACCTAATTTCTGAATACTAGGAAACAACAACACATAGAACTGAAAACGATAACATGCAAATAAATAATTGGGTTTGGGAAAAGATATACATGTGCACCCTCAAGATAGAAAAATAAAACATTATTGAGAAAAACCTGCGTTAGTGCATAAACACAGAGTTTTAGAAAAATCTTAAGCAAAAAATTAAACCTTTTCACTGTGAAGGACAAATTACTGACAACAGTTTCATGTGTATACAAAGTCTTTCTATAATCATCCTCTATGAAGAAAATTTTTAAATTCTTGGCTTCATTAAAACACATTAAAAGCAACGGTTGGCAATTTCAGGTGCTACAGTGATTTGCACACTATAGTGTATAACATAAAAAGTAGAATCATTAAAATCCATAGTTATCTTCGTTCACTTAAAGTATTATTTTTGTAAAACAACTTGGTATTAATCCATGATCTTTAAATGCCTACATCAAAAGAAAAAGAATTTTGAGTGAAAAGTAGTTTTCACAGGGTCATTTTCAGATTTTATTTTAATGTGAATGTTCTTTTGAAAATAATACAGCAGTCATAACAAAAAAAAAGATAGACATATAGCTGGTTTCTCTTGACTCATTGAGGGGAAGTTTTGTGCTAATAATTTTCTGGACATTGTTTCATGTCTATATCTTATACTCTAAACAACTACTGTGAATATAATAATATGCAATGTGTTGATTATTGTTACTGTCCTATTGGCCTGTAGTGAAATTCTGTTTTACTTTCATTTCTTACTTTTTTCTGTTTAAAATATTTTAAAAAGCCTACACTGAAACACTTGTTAGTAAATGAATATTAATAATCATATTTATCATCATTCAAACCTCCATCTTATTTTTATATTGTATAAATACATTTTAATGAAGTTATTCTTAATTTCAAAGTAACACAATGCATCAAAACAGATGTCAAACAATTACCAACTGACTAACAAGATTACATTATCAAAAAACAGCAAAATTTCTAGATAACCTTGATGTTGGGGTAAAAGGTCATCATGATGACAACAAGGTAGAAATGTAGTTAGATTATGTGGTCATGTAGAGTCAAAATGCCCAGGTGCAACTAACCATATTGAATATTGTAGAATAAACCTAGATCTCTAAATAAGTAATTTGTTTGATTTGGGGTTAGAAAATCAAATAGACTTTGTCTAGACAGGATGACCTCACAGCATACATTTGCTCCCACAGAAGTCGGAATCTAATGAAAATTTCAATTACTTTATTAAATAAATGTCTTTAGTTATGCATATATGTTGCTTTCTATGAGGCTCTGGCAATTCTACTATGACAGTAACAAATCTCACACTACAGTAAGAAATAATAAAAATTTCCTATGAAATATATGTAACAAATTATACAGAATTCACGACATTCTTATTTTTTAATTAATTAAGTTTATTGGCACATTTTAGGTATACATAATGATCACATTCATCATAGGGAATTTGTACCTGTACATGGTATTTTTTTATTCTTTTTTTTCCCATTCCTCTCCCCTCCCTTCAACCTCTTTTCCCTTCCTTATTTACAAAAGCTTTGTTTATATTTTTCTTTCTTAGGGCTGGGAGTTTGGCTCAGCAGCTTAAGCGCCTGTATGGCAGGTGCGAGGCTGTGAGTTCAATCCCTGGTGCCAAAAAAAAAGAAAAAAAGAAAAAAAAAAAAGAGAGATTTATATTTTTCTTTCTTTTCTCATTTTATTTTCTTTTCCCTTCCTTCCTTTCCCACTTCTTGCTCCCTAGCTCCATTTTGCATTTGAATGTTTTCGTCCTATTTCACAATATATATTGTACATTTTGGTCCTTATTTGCACTTTTGGTTTTTTACACCAGAGAAACAATGTGATATTTACACATGTGTGTCTGATTTATTTCATTTAAGAATATGATCTCAAGGTGTATCTATTTAATTAGAAATGTTTCAAGTTTATCCTTGTTTTTTACTGAGTAGTACTCCATTACATAAAAAAAAAACACGTCTTCTTTATCCATTCATAGGTTGAAAAGCATTTGCGCCTTTTCCAAGATTTAGCAGAAAGAAATATAACATCTTTATTAAATGGTGCTGGAAAAGCTGACTTTCTACATGTCAAAGACTAAAACTAAATTCATATATCTCACCATTCATTAAGCAAAAATAAAAATTGATCAAAGATCAATGTTAAAACAGAAACACTAAGTCTACTGAAAGAGAGGCTAGGTAAAACTCTTAAAAGACATAGGTATGGACAAAGACTTCATGAACAAAACCTTGATCACATGGGAAATATTACAAAAAATCAACAACTGGGATATCATCTTATTAAAAAACTTGCACAGCAAAAGAAACCACCAACAGAGTGAAGAGACAAACCACAGAGTCGGAAAATTTTTTTGTCAGCTGTTCCTCAAAGGACTAATATCTAGAATATATAAAGAACTCAAAAAAATCATACCACCCAAAAATGGGCATCTGAAATGAATACACACTTCTGAGATAAAGAAACACAAATGGCAAATACAAACAAAGAGCACCTTCATTTTTTAAACTTTTCTGCTGTTGATTTCCATTAAATTTGCTACTATCAATAAATGACTTGGCAGTGCTTGTAGAACACTTCAGACTAAATTTTTGGTGTCTGGACATGTTATATAATTTTAAAAGAAATAGAAATTGTCAAAAATGATGATATAAAGAAAATTCCAATTTGATTTGTCTGTTTCTAATATGTCTGTGTGTTGTGTTGCACTGTATTAAATTAAATTTATTTCTGTTATTTGATCTTTTGATTAAAGTTTGCTATCTTGGGACACTAGAATATTTAAATGAAAAAATATAGTGAAAGGTATGACTGAAATTTTAAAAATAGAGTTAAAACTCTTCCTTTATTAGGATAAGTTATCAATAATAATATTCAAAGGGCATTAGAATATACTTAGGGAATTATCCTTGCAGCAAAACTAAACATTGAACCTGGTGTATTTGTATTACCTAGATATATAACCAGTATTCACTGATTCAGGTCACAATTTTCAGAATCCCATCCTAAAAATTCAAGCTAAAATACTAACAATGATTTCAGAGTACTTAAAATTACAAATAAATGCAGCAACTGACAAATGGCCAGTAAGTAATTCAAGAATGAAACAATGATTATTGTAGCCACCAGAGCTTTGAAAAAGATTTGCTGGCTGGGGATATAGCTCAGAGGTATAGTGCCTGCCTGGCAAGTACAAGGTCCTGAGTTTGATTCCTGGTCTAAAAAAGAAAGAAAGAAGAAAGAAAGAAAAGAAAGAAAGAAGGAAAGAAAGAAAGGAAGACAAAGTAAGTAAAAGAAGGAAAGAAAAAATATCTGGGGATTTTACAAATTGTATACATTAACAGATATCATTTTTATGAAGTAATTCAAAATTCTTAGGGCAATAGTGAAGCAATTTTAACTGCTTCTTAGATTGTAAACTAAATACTAAATTTAAAAGATATCAGGAGAAATATAAGTATGCAGAATGTTCATTCATGATTTTCCTCCTACCAGAGGAGCAGAAAATTCTGTGGCTAATAGACGTTTTAGCATTCTTCAGTGCGATAGTTACTTATTTTCCCCCCATTATTTGGTTACTACCTACAATCAATAAATTCCTATCACCATTGGTAAGTGAAACTTACAGCATATCTATTTCCTAAAGTTCACCAAAGTAACTCAGTTCTTACCTGTCACAGAGTGACACTATCAACTCCTGGTCTGCTTAGACTTCTGATGTGGAGGGCAAATGGAGAGACACAGATAACCCGAGGCAGTTGAGGGTTAGGTAGGAAAGGATGTCTCTTAACATTTCATGAGTACGTTGCTACAGAAAATATCTGAATCTATCTAAAAGAAAATACCATGTGAAGGGCAGAAATGGACTGAATATTATATACTCCCAAATCCCTCACCTGATACATCCATCAGGCTGCCAAAATTAATCTTTTCTAGAGAACTTCATCCCTCATGAGACATCAGATTGCTTACAGGGTTTCATGCTGGAAGGTGTTTCATTGAGAAGAACATGTGTTTTTAAAAGTGAAATTATAAAATGTGGAGATCAGCAGCTGTAGATAGGAAGGGAGAAGGGAATCCAACTTCTGAAGCAGTTAAGAAAGGATTCTTTCGGCCCCGTCATTATTCAGTAGTGTCCATAGGTCAGAGAAAAGACCCAGTATAACAGCCATTTTTAGCACATTCTTTATGTTGCCAGATGATAGCTACAGTGACGTAGAAGCTTAACTGCACAGAATAGACTTTGTCCAGGAAATGACTAACCATCAGCATCTAGTAGACTCTATGCTACAACTTGAAAAGCAATTGTCAACGCTACTTGCTAAGAAAATGCCAGTACAGTTTGTAAGATAATGTAATATACCCCAAGGGAAAATTATGTTGAGTAGTTCCTTTACCCAGAGATTTGCACGGTTACGTATGTAATTTATTTATGGATAAACTAGAGGGAAAATTTGATAGTTAAAAAACATGTATATGATAAAGAACACATTTCTTTCTCTATTTTTGTCTTCAACACTTTGTTTTCTATCTAAGATACTATGGAAGGGTCTGAGTCTTAGAATTCTGACCCCTATTGGGACCATGTATAGAAACACTATAAATCCCTTGAGTAGGAAAGAGTGAAAAGATTGGAAGAGACTGGATTGTTGTAACTGCATTGAGATGCTACAAAAATACGATCAATACCTCCTATTATTTACAATAATTATGTGTCTGTATTGTTTAGGTTAGTGTCGTTAGAGCATTCTGTTACCTGAAGTAAAAGTCAGTGCTTACAGTTCTATACCAGTAGTGCTCAAAGTATAGGCAAAGTAATAGAAGTTATTGTTAACATGAGGGCATTCCACTTGGACAATGCAAAGCAAGGTTATTACAGGAAGACTTAGCAATGAGTTGAGAGAATTAGGTGCTTTGTATTTTTACAGTTGGTGTAGAAACTGGTGTGTTCTTACAGTACCTAGTTGATATGGCCCATGGGGCACTTTTTTCAACCCTGAAAGTATTAACAGGAACAAACAAATTTTTTAAAGTAGCCTCTACTCCTTGGTGAACATTTAGTGTATTCCAGATGTTAGGCTAAGTCACATTTCAGTAAATCCTGAACATCACCACTACCCAGGAAAGCATCAGTCCTGTCTTCAATAGACTTCTTTTCAATATAAAACTGAAATTGTGTAACTTTTATTAGTCATGTCATAGTTGAAAAATAAGTTGAAAAGGATTAAGCAAATTGTCCAAGATTATGCAGATAGTAAGTGGAAAGATAGATTTAAAACAAGCACTTTCTAATCCCAGGGTCCCCACTTTTAAGAAGTCTGGCTCAGAAATGTTGCTTGCAGGTACTTAGTGGATAAGCAGTTTGAACTGTTGCAAGTAGTCAATACTCCTGTTTTATTTTGGGTTGAGTTTCTTATGCTTGTAGTAATTTATAAGCTATGGTGTTCTGTTACAGATTGTTAGGTAACTCCAAGCTGTACCACAATGCTACTAAAGAATTCTTGTACTAATATAGAATGTGCTAGAAATGGTTAGAGTAACTATATATCTGTACGAAATTTACCCTTTATATAGAAAAGGTCTTTAAAGGATTCTTTAATAGCCAGCTTCAAGAATACCTTTCCACTCTGCAGCTGACCTGTAAGAAGAGGATCTATGCTGTCATGTTGAAATCAAGCAAACACTTAGTGTACAAATGATTAAGAAACAATGTTATTTTTATATCTCACTTTTATTCAAAGTTATCATTCCTCTAGGTTGGAGGAATACATGACTTCATTAATCATTGCCATCATTTTCCACTCTGTCTCCTCAGAGTCCTGATGAGGCTCAGGATCTTCTCAGCATTTAGGAATCTATGCACAAGAATGTCCTTTAGAAAACAATCTGCTATGGTTTATACATTGTGTCAACTTGAGAAGTCTAGAAGCTTTATTAAGTAACTCAGCAGCTCTACATCCTGGGGTGTAGAGCACAAGTAGTTACCTGTTCATTGTGTCAATTTGAGAAGGTCAGAAGTTTAGTTGAGAGACTCAGCAGGGAGCCAGGGGTCTGACGTTGTAAACATGCTCATCCTGTGCAAAGGAAGGCAAGGAGATTTGTGAAGCTACACCCACCCTGGAGGGAGGGGTTGGCCCGTGTACAATATGAGGGAGGAGAAGAGGCTTGTTCTTGGCCCGCTTTTTACTCTGACTGATTTTTGCTCTGGCTGCTGCCTTGAAGTGTTGTCCCAGTGTCATGCCACCCTGCCTTGGAGCCAGCTGATTATGGACTGAAACCTTCAAAAACTGTAAGCTAAATAAACTTTTCCTTCCCTAATTTTGGGTGTCAGGTGTTTTGTCTCAGCAACAAGGGAAAAGTAACCAAGACACAATCCATCCACAGCATTTTGCTAAGATATCCATTACCTCTATTATGATACCCAAATCAGAGTCACCTAACTTTACTACTTCCGCACTACAGTGACAAAATGGGCATTCTTGCTGTTATGCTCTGAGTCTTTATTAGTCCTTAAAAGCTCATGTGTTGAAGGCATGATCCCCAGTGAAACTGGCCAGAGGTGGAAACTTTGGGAATGACTGCACCGTGAAAGCTCTCATACCTTAATGGGTCTTGGAGAAGGAGTTTTGCTGTAGAAGAAAATTCTCCTTACTTTCTGTCTCCCAGGAAGTGAGCAGCTTTCCTCAACCATACATTTCTACCCCGACATACTGCCTCACCACAAACCTAAAATCAATAGGGCCAAATGAAACCTTTCAAATCATGAAAATAAATCTTTTCTCTTTTTAAACTGTTTTTCTCATGTGCTGTGCTACAGTGATTAAAAGCTAAGACACTTGCTAAAGTAGCCATTTTCCTGAAATTCTGATGCCTACCCAAAAAAACTGTCTATTATCAATCCTTAAATCCATATCACAGTCAGAATCACTCTAAATTTACAGTGAATCATTTGATTTCTACTAGAATATGGTATAAGAATGCAAGCTTCTTTATTATTATTTAAGATTTTCTCAGCTTTTCTTGACAGCTTCTACAACACAGACTGTTTTTAAACATTATAACACCAGAGTGGAGGGACAAATTAACTAACTTTATTTTCCATGAAGGTGATACAGAAGTAATTTAACTGGTACTTGATGGATGAATAACATTTTGGTAGGTAGTGGATGGAAAAATGCATCGTTGCACTTTTGAAGCAATTCAAGATACAGATATAACTTTCATCTATTTCCAAATAATGTCTAGAAAATTTGCCCTGCAGACCTCTTATAATATTATTCTAATTGAGAAATAGAATCTAGATGTTCATTACAAATATGCCAAATAATACATCATGCAAATGTGCAAGAGATTATATTTCCTCTAACTTTTTGAACTGATAACTATTGAACATTCAGATTCATTAACTTCCTAAAACTGAGATGGTGCAAAAAAATGGGATAAAATTGCACTCATTTAGTCACTGAGAGGACATATTCTATCCAAGTTTACATTGATTTTCTTAGATCAATGAGTGCAAAAAGTGAAGGACTGGAATAGGTATAGTTTTTCCCACATACAGTATTTTTAGCAAACATAAATATATACAAAAAGACACCAAATCTGAGACTTCAGATTTTCGTAGGTAAGACTATGAACTGGAAGAGGCATGACAATGCCAGAAATGCCTACAGGAAAACATACAGTTAATTCCATTTCCAGGTCCTGCTTCATAATGCAAGCCAGCTTTCCGATATAGGTCCTATAAGGATAGAGTCACCAGATCCCAATACATACTCCAATCAAAGAATTAACTGTCTTCCTGGATCATATAAACAAGTCCTAATTTTCATCAAAGCCCTTATTCAAAATAAGTCCTAAAAGATCCTAGGAAGATTAATGTACCATCTGCCATTACATGCATATTTATGTTATCTATAACTCTGAATCGGAAGAGTAACTCAAGTGCAAGTCAAATTCTATACAATTTAGAAAATTTTAGAAGTCTATTAACAGCTTTGAGAAGAAAGTTGAGATGTATGAACAAGTTTGAAAGCTGAGTTTGTTTGAAATACCTGCATTATTTGCCTAATGTTTTCAAGTATTTGTAAGCGAAAGTCTTAATTTTTCTCACTAATATAATCATAATTTATATGATTTCTTTATCTGAAGTAATGTTATTTTAAGGATATCATTTATTAGGAATTAGAGAATTTGAGTTAATATACTGTCTTAGTTACTTTTCCTTCATTGTGGAGGCAAAACACCTGACACCCAAAATGAAGGAAGGAAAGGTTTATTTATCTTACAGTTTTTGGAAGTTTCAGTCCATAATTAGCTGGCTCCAAGGCAGGGTGGCATAGCACAGGAGCAACACTTCAACACAGCATCCAAGCAAAAGCAGCCAGAGTGAAAGGGGCAATAGCAAGCCTCTTTTCCTCCTTTATATCATACACAGGACACTCCCTGCCCCAGGGTGGGTGTAGCATTCACAAATCTTGCCTTGCTTTGCACAGGATGAGGATGTTTACAAAGTAAGACTCCTGGCTCCATGCTGAGTCTCTTGGTTAAACTTCTGACCGTCTCAAATTGACACAATGACCAGGTAACTGCTTGTGCTCTACACCCCAGGATGTAGAGCTGCTGAGTTACTTAATTAAGCTTCTAGACTTCTCAAGTTCACACAATGTATAAACCATAACATATACTATAATATTAAAATTGGGGCAAATGTCATAAACACTTTTTATGATCAGTAAGAAAATGAAAACCATTCCAACGTATTTACCTGTAAGAATATTTTTAGTTGAATAAAGTAAGATAAATAAGCATAAATAAAATAAGCATAAAATAAAATTAGATAAGTAAGCATACGTGCATCAAGTACGACAATAGCATTTCAACTTTATTTTAACAAAAGTACATTAAGGAATCATTAGAGAAAATAAGTGACAGAAGACTTCTCCATAAGTAGGTTCTTTGTAATGACTTAGAGTATCCATATCTTAAATTGGCAAGTACAGAGCAAAAGAAATGGTTACTATGTATCGATAATAATAGTTAATTGAAGAATTATTTAAAGAATGACTCCTTTCTATATTCTTCCCCTTTCTTTTCACAGAAAAATTACAACGTCTATTCATATTGGGAAATAAGAAGCTGAATCACATTTTAGGCATTCTGGCTAAGGAAAGAAGGAAAGTTGGGCTTGAGGTAAATTTGAACTTCTGTAGTTACTCAGAAGATTAAAACAGAGACATGCCCAATTAATTGTGAGAACTTATTTCAGAATAGATCTCCCCTTATTTAAAACTGCCTTGATTACATTTTATTACTAACAACAACCATCTACATCATCGATATCCACTATTGCCTTCTCTCTTTGGAGAAGAGTATTTTAGGTAAGCCAATATCCCAACAGCTGTATGTGCCAATTAGCAATCCTTCCTAGCTCATTAAAAAAGAAAAGAAAAAGGAAAGAACAAACAAGAAAACAAAAACAATACGTTTACCTGTTAAAAGAAAAAGAATTCTGTAATTCAGCAAAACTCTACTTTAAAAATAAAGGAGAAATTAAAACAATGAAGTTTTCTTTTTCACATGAAAGTGAGGATTCTTTACATTCTGACAGATCTGATCTACAACAAAGATGATAGTCTATCTCATAGGCTAATGTGGATAAACCAAAGAGTAACTCATTTCCACATAATGAAATGAAGAGCAGTAATAGGACAATCACGTAAGTAAAAGATGGCATAAGTGTAGTTTTATTTGTAATTCCTTCTTTTGTTTGATCAAACAATAAGAAAGAATTATAAAATATTTTGTACTTAAAATATAGCTTAATAGTAATAGGAGGAGGAAGGAAAAATTATATTGGATCAATTTTGTGTGTAACATTGACATCAATTTTCTATTAATTCAAAATAATTTATTGTAAGTTACTTACATTCATTGCAATTCTTGTGAACCACCAAGAAAATAAGTAAAAAAAAAAAACTAGTAAAATAACAAAGCAACTAAAATGGCACATTAGAAAATATCTATTCAATTAAAAATTGACCAAAAATATAGAAAACACACAGTAAAATGGCAGATGTAAGTTCTACTTTATCAGTAATTAGATTAAATATAAATAGATTATGCACTCTAACAAAATGCAAATTAGTAGAATGGATTTTAAAAAGTGATCCAATTATATGCTGAAAGGACTCACTTTGAATTTGAAAATACAAATAGCTTGAACGTTTATGTAAACTGCAAAGAGACAACATGAAATGGAAAATGAGACCCAGAATGACAGCAAATAGTAGATAAAACATACTTAGTAGAAAAAGATATTACTAGAGCCAAAAAGGAGTATTTGTGGCGACAACACAGGGAACATAATAATTACAAACATGTATGTATCTAACAAGGAACCATAAAATATGGGGAGCAAATACTAACAGAATTGAAGGAAGAAATATGCAATTTACTGTTGTGGAAATTTTAGCCTTCTACTTTTCATAGTACATAGAATATAGAGGTTTAATAATAGAAAATTTGAAAAGTAACAGAAACTAACTACATAGTAGCAAATATTAATAGAACATGTCACTTGAAAAAAGGAGGAACATACCTTCTTCTCAAGTACACATGAAACATTCTCAAGAATAAGTCCATAACATAAGCCTTAATAAAATGAATATGATTAAAAGTTTTGTGACTTATGTTGCTATGAAGATGAGCACAGCTATCTCTTAAAGACTCAGTTTTTAACTGCTTTGTGTGGGGAGTGGTTGAAGCTGAAAATTGACCACATATGTGGACTAGAACAAGGCCAACCCTGAGAATGCAGGGCGCCCAAGACAAGCCAGGTGAACAAGCTAACCCAGCCCCAAGAACATGGAGTGCCTGAGGCAATCTAGGTGAAAAAACTGACAGAGGGCTTCACCTGATATCAATCTGTCAAGTGTCTAAATAAATGTGCTGCAGTCATTGGGTGGCTTCTTTTCTCTACCAAGAGGGAGGGCTCCACCTGACCTCAGCTTTCTGCATTTTCACTCTTGCCTTCATTTCTCCATGGTCCTTCCCTGAAAAGCTTTCGAGGGCTGCACTGGATGTGGCATTATGGTGCCCCCATAGAGACTTGAGGTGTGGAGAAACTCACCATACAGCAGGTAAGAGAACACCTCTAGTCCTGTGCACAAAAGAAAGAGAGAGATTTGTTGATATCATCTATATTGGTCCATCGATATCATCAATATTGATCCCATTGATATCAATATAGAGTCCATCATCAGGTGTAAAACATGGGGCAAACAGGTTCTCAAGAATAATAAAGGTATATAGAAATGACTGCTGTATTATTGATTCCTATATTTATCTTTTTGGTGTGTGTGGATCTGGATCAGGTATCTTATGCATATCGAAACCACCACAGAGAATTTGACATGGAGCACTATCTTAAAACTAAGCTCCAAGTAGAAAAAGGATAGTGGAGCAACAGGCCCCTGATAGAGCTTGAACCCTCTAGTTTTGCTCAATCAGATAAGGAAGGAGTTGTGGGGGGTAAAGAAGACCTTTCTCTACTACAGGAGTGTTTCACTGTGACTTCCATTTCACAGCTGCTCAAAGTAAAACCAATAAACTTAACTGTGCCACAAGTGGTTACTTATATTTTTTCACTTCAGAAAATTTTTGCTGCATCACAGGCTGAGACTTTCACCCTTCACGGAATAGAGTCATACTTTCCTTCTCCCTTGCAATTGGTGCTGAAAGAAGCCAGGGAGTGGGAGAATCCCTAGGGGATTTTCAGCATGTCTCCCCTGTGGTTGAACTCCAAAATCCCAATGCTATGGGATAAGTTGTGCATCTTCATGGAACTATACCCTTTATTGCTTTGGGTTTTGTGGATCTCATAGTACAATAGGTTATGTACCCAAATGATTGGAAAGGAATGACTGGGGCATGTTTAAGTCTGACGACTGGTTGTGGAAGGAAAATTTTTTGAATTGTGCACAAATCAAGGCTTTTGCAATACTGCTAACAACACAACTGTTACCAAAGACATGCTAACCAGGAAAGGTGCCTGTGCTGCCACAAATAATCAACTTACTTTTGAATCACGAGCATATGATCAAATTAAAATACCTGCCACAAGAATTGGAGGGAACTTCCTTCAAAAGGTGAGACATCCCTTTATCTGACCTCCATTTTCCAGGGTCCTGATATACCTTTTTGGGATTTTGCAGCTTGCTTGTTGCAGGCTTGTGGGAGGATTTTCAATAACAAAGAGGCTGATAAGTTAGTCATTCAACAATTGTCCTTTAAAAATGCAAATAAATGGTGTAAAGAGGTTACTTTTGGGTCTCTGCAGGCACTTAAGGCTGATAATGACCAAGTTTATACAAGTGCTGCCTTCCAAACATTTTTTTTTATTAAGAAGATGTATATTTGGTTCTTTTTTTAGCATTTTTTTTATTTAAGTGAAGAAAAAACAGAAAAAAAAGACATAAAACAAAGACAACAAGAAAAGAGACAAACAAACGACTAGAGCAAATACACAACAGTAACATTGCAGGCTTACAAAATCGGATGATAGAAACTTGACAATGCTTGCAACATTGCGTATCATTATCTTCAAAATGGTTATTTACATTAACAGATATAGACATACAAAATTAATCTAATCATATGAGCATTAATTGTTCTTTCTCAATAACAAATAGATTCAACAGTGTGTTCATTTTAGTTATCCTACATATACATATATACAGGTTTATATCTTTTCCTCTTCCCTTTTCTCTTTCCACCTTTTCCCTTCCCAGTTACTTTTGCTCTTTGAGCTGTTTTCTACCCTTACGTAGTATTCGTTATAGATTTTGGATCATATATACTTTTCCATTTCTTACACTAGGGAGACAATACGGTATTTACACATGTGGGTTTGATTTATCTCACTTACGAGTATGGTCTCAAGTCGTGACCATTTACTTACAAAAGTCTCAATGCAATCTTTCTTAATAGCTGAGTAGTACTCCATTGTATAAAAGTACTACATCTTTTTTATCCATTCTTGGATTGATGGGCACTTGGGTTATTTCCAACCAAATATTTTTTATTATTATTATTTTTGTGTGTGTGTGTGGCACCGGGGATCAAACTCACAACCTTGTGCCTGCCAGACAGATGCTTAAGCCACTGAGCCTATCTCCCAGGCTTGTTTTTTGAGGCAGGGTCACACTATGTAGCTCAGGCCAGCCTTGTGTTCATGTTGTAGCCCAAGCTGGCCTTGAACTCACAAAGCTTCTCCTACCTCAGCCTCCTGAGTGCTGGGATTAAAGGTGTGCACCACCATGCCGGCTCTTCCAAACATTTTATAAAACCCTTTGCATTTCCCTTACCACAAGAATTCTTCATAACTTTTGAGGTCAAGGAATTGTTGAATGCTCACTGTATGCTCAAAATTCAATTACAAAAATGAAAAGGGGAATCCTTCCCTACCAAAAAAAATCACACCTCATAGGAAACTTCAATTGGCAGTATATACTATTAACTTTTAAAATCCTACTAGGAATGGGACTACAGCAGCAGAAAGACAATTCAATCAGGTAAAGAAAAAGAAACTAAGACGGGTACTTTTGGAAGATCTTCATACTGAACAACAGAAGGGACCCAGCCTGGTATTCATATGGGACTGAGGTATGCTTGTGTCTTTCTAGAGAATGCTTTCTAGAGAATGCTTAATGGCCTATCTGGGTGCCAGAGCATGTTGTCCAAGTTATAAATGAATAACTGGAATAAGCATAAACATCGAACTTAAATATGCTTATCTTCAAGGAAAAGTTTAAAGATTAGATACTTACATATATGCATACATACACACAAGGATATATAAGCAAAAAGTATCCATTGCTTTTGTAATGGAAAAATTATCAATTAAGTTGAGGGGCATCAGTTTACTCAAAGGGTAGAATGTGTGTAAAGCTTGTAGTCAAAAATAGAATAAGACAAGTGAGAAAATCTAAGAGTATCACAGTAGTTTCACCATAGGGAACATGCTAAGGGATGACAATTGAAATTTAGACTATAGCTTCAACATGAAATAAATGACCACTTTGTGGTAATATAGAATTAACAGTAATGTTTTCTCAAAATAGACTTTTTCAACCAAAAGAAAAACTTTTAAAATCATCCTCTTTTCTCTGTGATACACCACTTTATTCCAGCTCCCTACCCTGACTGAAGAGATATTGAGATTCAAATCTACAAAGACATTATACATACATTCTTCATCAGGATGTGTCTCTGCCCTCTGCTGACACCCTGAAAATATCTTGAATTGAAACAGTTATGCCAAATCTAAGCAACAGATCATGAGTGGAAATGATTTGCTAACTTCAGGCTAAGCATAGAAGAGCAGAGGCAAAACCATCCAACTAACTCTGGTGCTTCCGCTAAGGAAGTAGTATGGTCCACAAAGCATGAGGAACTGGGAGCCTTCAGCATGAGTGAATATTGCACTTGAAAATTACCTGATTTTCTAGCCAACTGCATGAATAAAAATATATATTTATTCTATGCTAAGCAACTTAGATTTGGGGCTTATCAAAAACTGAAGCACAATCTAGCCTCCTCTGATACAATAGTCTCTTATACAAAATGATTTGCAGAAAAGATGGTTAGATAAATTCCACTCAGGCCTAGCCGAAGACTATCAAGGACTTTTCTAGTTATATGAAAGTTTTTCAGCTCAGCCACATCAATGTTAAATTGACCTGTATAAATTTTAGAACATAATTTCATTCAAATGCAGGATATTAGAAAGTTTCTGAAACATTTTTATTTCTCTACATTCTATCCATCAAATCATTTGATGTTATTTTTATGATAGCATTCTAACAGTGAAGAAAAAGACCCAAATCTTTAATTTTCTAAAACCTTTCTATGTTGGATAAAATATCTCGTTCATGAAGAAGAGTATGCACAATGAAAAGTGGCAGTTGTCATATTAAATAATATTGCAGGTCTTTTGTCTGGGCAAGTTCCAAGTTGGACTAGGAGCTTGTCTGCTGTCAGTGGTAGAGCGAAAGCAGAGCATAAGCCTGTACCTTTCATCCCAAGGTTTCCAAACGCCTGCAACTTCATCACAGTGTACGGCATATGTACTGACACTCTCCAAGAATGCTGAAGCATTAGTATAAAAGGAGGGTGGGAAACAAAGGCCAACTTTGGGGGAGCCATCAACTATGTTACTGTACTACTGTGCCACTATGCTACTATACTACTAATTCTAGTTTCCTTAATGGGTTTTAAACTATCATTCTGGTCAAAGATTTAGGCACTAACAGAAAGCCTTTGGCAGCAAAAAAATAGTGAAGTTTCCCTTATAATATAATAGCACTTATACTGCACAGTATTTAATAAGCAACAGATATCAACAATGTTGTGTTTTGTATTTATATTTCCTGACAAATATTGGATTTAAAAAAGGAAATATGGATTTCTAAATTAATTGTAGTTCATATAAAAGTAAAGATGAATTATGTCACTTGGAAAAAATCATGTTTTCCCATTGATTGCTATACTTTAGATGAATAAAACAGTGATATTATAGACCTTATCTGATAGTCTGTTAAATTTGGATGGATTACAGTGAGAGAAATGTTTTTTAAAGCAAAACAAAAAGCATGTCAGGAAGAGCCATGGCATTAATGAAGCTGTAGAATAATGACTATTTGTAAAGGTCCACTTATGTCTCAAACTGGTATGCTCACTTCAGCAGCACATGTACTTATGGAAATCTTTTGGGCACTGACATAAATTGGTTATGTACCTACTATTACTAGCCACTAAATAATGAAAAAATAAAAATATACCAACACTTCTTTTGTCTAACTTTGACTGAAAGACCTTTGTTATAATACTCTTTTCCAAGAATAATTTTTAAAAACTCAATTATATTAAATATTAGCATTTCATTTAAGCAACATAGTGGTGATGGGAAATTGAGTTTTTGTTTCAAAATTTTATTTAATAAACTTTCTTAAAATTCACATCTATTTATGTTTAAAGCAAGTTATCTGAGAAGATAGTTTGTGCACATGTTTTGTAAGGGTGTCTGCAAATAATAAATATATTTGAGTAAATATATATATAAAGATTAATCTTATCAAATAAAAATCAAAGCAGAACTGAAAGGAAACGAGAAATAGCTCATAAAAAGTGAAAAAGTTGTTACAGTTTGTGACTATTAATTCTGATATTCCAACTTTATTAGATTAAGAAATCCTTTGTAGATTAGTAGAGCAAGCTCTTGGATGTGTCTTTATAGTCATGGAGATCTGAACTTAGATAATATACATGGCCTCTTGTCATTTTCTCCCTGGCACTGTTCTTCAGCTCTGCTTCCTAGCTACAATTAACTAAGAAAATTTGCTGTGCATGTTATTTCTCCATGACCTTCTTGCCTGGCAACCAGCTGACTATGGATTGAAATTTGCCAAACCATGAGCTAACTTAAATCTTCCTTCTTTAAATTGTGAATGTCAGGTATTGTGTCCTGCAACAGAAAAGCTGACTAATACAGAAAATTAGCACAAGAGAAGTGGAATCATTGTGACTATAACTAACCATGTTGTTTAGAAGCCTTTGGAACTGGTATGCTGGAAGAGTGTGGAAAGATTTGAAAATGTTGGCTAGAGAAGCCTAAGAATGCAGAAAGTAGAGACTGATTCATGATTCTGGTCAAAGCTCAGAAGACCAGAATTCTAACAGGAATGCACACAGTACAAGCCAGGTTCACAATGTTTCTGCTGGAAACAAGGGCCCCATTGGCATTTAGACAAGAGTTTGTGTGTGTTACACTTTGGCAGAAAATTTGTCTAGATGCTGTCCATGTCCTGAGACTTTGTAAAAGACAGATTAAGGGCAGTGGACTAATTAATTTGACAGAAGAAATTTCAACACAGCCCAACATTCAGTCTGTGGCATAGGTACTGCTGGTTGTTTTTAGCCAGATTTATGAGAATCAAGAGAAAAAGCAAGGGAGAAAAATTTGAAAAACTTAAACTGTCATCCAAAAGAAATCATGTATAAAGTCGGGACCAAAGAAATATCATGATTAGGAAGAAAGCAAGTACTTTGTAAAAATACAGGGAGAAAGATAACTTGAGGACTTCATAAAAATTAGCAAGAACCCATGTTAGAATCAGGGTGCAAACATGTCAACCTTTCTTTTCATAAGAGAGTCCATGGGACACCTGTTCAGGTAGGGTGGTCTAGAAAATTAGTTCCAGAGGATTCATTTGATTGTGCTCAGCCATCCTGGTACTCACAGACAGCTGCAGCCATGGTCCAAGGAGGCACAGTAACTGCTCCATCTGGCAGCTGAGCTTGACTTCATTCACATGATGGTGGTTTTATCAGCATGAATAACACAACAGTTGTGGGGTCAGGGAAGCCTTCACCCAGATCTCAAAGGGAGGTGTGGGAAAAAAGAAGCCCTTCAGAAGTCAATGTGTGAAGCTGTGGAAATAAAGCTGAAGGTTCAGTGAAGATTCCAGGAAATTGGAGATGCCCAAAATGTGGTACAACTACTGAGCAAAGCTTCCCTGCATGGGTGGAGACAGATCAAGGGAAAAGTTGTGTGGGCTGCAAGCATGGCTGGCGCATGGCCATATCAGAGGGACTTCCCAGGCCCTATAGAACTTACATTTCACTACCACGTGCCCCAGATGTCAGACATGGAGCTGTAGGACTTAACATTTTCCCTACTGAGTTTTGGTTTTGCATTGGTCTGATTCTTTTGTATTCTTCTATGTTTCACTTTTTGAATTGAAATGTTTAGTCTGTTCCATTTTACCCTGAAAATTGTTTTTTTCATTTTACATAATTTCACAGTTAACAGTTTGCCTTGAGTCTCAGAAGAAACTTTGACTTGAACTTTCGAAAAATTCTGGAACTTTTGAGACTTTATGGAATTGGTTATTGTGATTCTGATTATATATGGGATAGGTGAATTAAGTTATGTGGAATTATGAACTAAGTATTGTCTTTATTTAGAGATTAGTATAGTTTAAGAAGATGTATTTGGGTGAGAAGTTAACAAAGGTTGCATTGTGACCTTTAATACTGATATGTCAACTTCATTGGATTAAGAAATCTCTAGCATATTAGAAGAGTATGCTCCTGAGTTTGTCAGGATGGGTCATGAAGGCATGGGTTTGAGTACTATGTATGGTTCCTTGTCTTATTCCTCTGGCACTATTCCCCTCCTTTGCTCCTTAGCCCCATGAACTAAGTAGCTTCCTCTACCCAGTCATTCTGCCATGATGTTCCTGCCTTAGAGTCAGCTGACTATGGACTGAAAACCTCCAAAGTATGAACTAAATTAAAGATTTTCCCTTTAGTTGCATAGAAGTTATGGTTTCCATTAAGGAGAAAACTGACTAATACTTTGCTACTCCTCCACACCAGGAATTAGACCAAACCCTTAATAGCTCATTTAGTACTCAACCTGAGAATAAACTACTATTTGCCATATTTTGTACTGCTATCTATGAAGGATAATGCACTTTTTACTAATGCCTATTACTTCTTTCTCATAATCATGGTACAGAATAAATTACAGTGCATTCATAAAGTATCTCAGAGATACTTAGGTCCATTGACGTAAAATTACTGCTCCCCAAAAGAAGACATGTAAGTTATCATTTTACACTGTGAATTCTGTGAAATTAAAGGTGCCTGAGAGCTGAAATTCCAATCACCAAATAGGTTTCCGTGATTCCTTATGTTAGTTTAGCATTAATTCAAATTCTGGTTTTAATTCTTGAAAGTCATAAATTGTAGGGAATTTTTTTCCTGTGTACAATAATTTCATAAAAATATTTCTAAAAATCATTATGAAATAAGTATAGAGGTATACATTGGTTTGCTTTGATTCAGACAATTCCTAGACACATACATTAATTAAGGGGAGGGTAATACGAGAAGAACAAGAACATGAGCTCTGGGTCAAACTATTGGAATTTGAATCTACATTTTTCCTATGACCTTGAGAAATTTACTTTGCTAAATTTCTGTTTTAATAATACCTATATTGTAGGCCCCCTTCAAGGATAAAATGAGTTAATTAATTCAAAGAATTTAGATCAGTGATAAGGCCAAGCAAGTCTCATGTATCATTAATAAGCACTATGTAATTTAGCAGGTGTACCAATAAATGTGCCCTACTTCTGCCATCAATGAAGTCTTTTTGGGAAATGCTGACTTTCTGAACAATTTTTAAGTATGTGATTAAAGTTTCTAATCTTTCAAAAGATACTATAAAGAAAACAAAATGGTAATCCAAAAACTAGAAGAAGATATTTTGAAAAAAATGTATCTAATAAAAACTTTACATTCAGAATATATAAACAATTTTTTTAAGTCTACGATAAGAAAAACAATAGCTCAATTTGAAAGTAGGGGCAAAGATATAAATAGGCATTTCATTAAATAATTCTGTTATTTGAATACAAAATGCTTACCAATGGGCTCATTGTGGTGAAATCTTAGTCTCCAGTACTGCCATGTTCAGAGATGCAGCTTTTCCAAAACCAATTGATCATGAGGGAAATAAACTTATGATTAATATGTTGATGGATTCACAATTGAATAAGCTGTGGGGGGGGTCTAGTTGAAGGGAGTGGCACTGGGCGTATGAGCTTGGAGACTACATTTTGTCCTTCTTTCTCTCTCTCTCTCTCTCTCTCTCTCTCTCTCTCTCTCTCTCTCTCTCAAGTAGCTTTCCTCACCACACTCTTCTACTCTGATTTCTACTCTTCTGTTCTTGCCTTCCTACAGACTTAAAGCAATGAAGCCAGCTAATCATGGACTGAAACATCTAAAAATGTAAGCCAAAATAAAACTTTCCTACTTTAAACTGATTTTCCAGGGTATTTTGTCACAGAGAACAAAACCAAACACAAATGACTTATAAGAACATAAAAAAAAAAATACTCAACAACATTAGTCATTAAAGTAATATGTACTTAAATCACAAGACAATAACAGTTCATACTCAGTTACAATGAAAAAGCAGGCATTAACAAATGTCAAAAAGTCAAAGAAATTTGAGCCCTCATGCATTGCTTGCATGAATGTAATATATTACAACCACTGTGCAAATGTAGTTTGACATTTTCTTAAAAATTAAATGCATATCCTACAATACTGAAATTCCATTCTGAAGGTAACTGCTCAAGACAAGAAATAGTATATATCACCCAAAGATGTATGTGAATGTTTATAGTAGCATTATTTATAACATCCCCAAAGTGGAAATATACATCTATCAACTGGGGAATCAGTAAACAAAATGTGAAATATTCACCAAACAGCCATACAAGACACACACTACTGATACATGCTACAATATGAATGAACATCAAAAACTGCTAGGTGAAAGAAATCATGCAAAGATAAACTTTTCACATTTTGTGTATATGCTTATATATGAAATACAGGAAAAAGCCACATCTATAAACTCAAAAACAGATTAATCTGAGGCTGGGAATAGGACTAGAAATTGATAGAAAAGTAAGACAAGAGAACTTTCTGTGGTGATAGAAATATTCCAAGTTGAATTGTGGCAATCCTTGCACAAGCCAACATCAAGTAAAACAAATCATCAGAGTGCACACACACAATGAGTTTTACAGAACCTAAATTACAACACAAAGGTGTGTAAAAATATGATAATTGTAAAGTTATACACAGTATGTTATGAAAATGTTGAGGAATTCATATCGCTCTACCAGGCTTTCTGTACCAGACGGTGCCTGAAGTGAACATTTGTGAATGAGTAAGAATCAGCAGCTAAGATAGAAGAAAATCTACACAAGGTGTGAGAGTGATGACATGATGATGGGAAATAGGCCTGCTGAGATACATGGATACGGAGGCTAGAGAGGCAGACAGACAGAGCGCAGGACCTGGTATGTTTTGGTACCTATTTGTGTGTTGCATCTCTGGTTCTAAGATAAGTGAAGGAACTGGAAAGAGTTTTTTTTCGTTTCATTATATTCCACTTTTAAAGTACACCTACTAATTATGAGACAAAATATAAATATGACTACCTCAAGATGAGCACAGTTTGGATAATTTAGTACTATCCAAATGCGGGCATTAGGAGAAGCAGTAAACAGATCTTTACAGCCAACATGATGATTTTGACCTTGTAGCCACAAGCTAATGAAAACTAAAGGTCTGTATTTTTTAAATTTATTTTAGATTTCAGGAATTACTCAATTATAATGGGTTTCCTAATGCACTAATAAGTGAGAAATAATTATACATATGTCCATAACATAGGAATTGTTTTCCTTTACTATAGGAACTTATAAAAACTTGATGTGTATACTAACACTGTTCTGGTTTTTAAAATTTTGATTTTTAATTGATATATGTATTCTGTGGATGTAATGTGATGATGTGTTATAGGACCTTTTAAATAGCACCTTCTTGCTGCACCTATTATGTACATTCATAATTCAAAATTTCAGAGTTGTGCCAAAAGTAACTCCTAAAGCAGAGATCATGTATAGATTCTCCTTGGCTCCAAGCTACACTTCTATGCTATAATTGTTTTCCAAGGACCTCATGAGAGCTGGCAGGTAACTGAAAACCTTGGAGACTATGTGCTGTGTTATTGTTGTTGTTGTTGTTGTTGTTACTGCTGTTGCTGCTGCAGCTGCTGCTGCTAAAGAATATGTATCTATTTCACTAGCTATCAAATAACCATGGTTCACTTAATACAATGGACATTTATTGGAACTATGTGTAAATTAGGATATTTATGACATACTCTGCCTTCTTTTTAACAATATGTAAGCACCCTCAAAAAAGACATAAAGTAACTAAAACATTTATTTCAATCCACTGTAATATATTGAAGTCTTGAGCATGTTCTGTGTCATATATTAAGATGTGGATTATGTCTCAATGTGTTAATAGTAAAGATCTACAAGACTTAATTAATTAGTCCATTTCCCTCCTAAATTTGGATGAAGCAGAGCGGATCAGTGAATAAAAAGATGGACACTAACCTCTAACAAAATATAAGGCAGTCAGTACAGTAATCTCAGATCTTAATGTGTCATGGAATACAGAGACTCAGGAATGATTAATTTTGTGTATTTATGGTTAAGGAAGTCCTTTATGGATGGATGATATTTCAGTTGACCTTGACTGATGAAGTCACTCAATGCAGGGAAAAATGTAGAACAAATGTGTTGCAAAGAATAACGTGTTCATCATAAAAATCAGGCCTAAAGAGTTACCAATGGTATATCTTCCCTGAAGTTACTTATGGAGACTGTATATGAAATCAATACATGTTCTAGATATCAGTCCTACTCATTTCCCCTTGGCACTCGGCTTTTTGTACACTTTCTTTGCTTCTTACTGGACTCACTGATTCAGTCTGAAGGCTTCCTCCTGGGCTCAGGAGCACTTCAGACTTACAGCAAAGCTGAGAGGGCTAAGTCCAAATCTCAGAAAGGATCATCAGCCCTGAATTACATTCCACATGGTCTCAGAGATGCCTGGAAGATTTGAGGTTGTTACCCACAATGGTAACCTGTTTGTTAATGAACTCTTTGTATAGACTTTCTTCCCCTTCCTGCCTTCATTACTCTACCTGTGTTTCATTTTTCTTTTACTTTCTCTTAGCTACTATCACTATGTAGTTAATTGTTCCAAAATGATAGTGGTGTAAAAGAATAATCATTATAATTTGCTCATAATTTGTAGATGTAGAACTCAAGCAGGACCCCACTGGGTGATTTTTCTTTTTTGTGTTGACTGAAGTCAATCAACATTATGCTTACCAAGTGGTTTGTTCTATAGGCTCCAACATGGCTTCACTTGCATGTCTTGTTGAAAGGGATGGTTAGAAGGCTGAATTCTGATGGCACTGTCAACTCAAGTACCTAGTTTTGGACTCACCGCACAGTGGTCTTAATGTATTCAGAATTTTACCTGGTCATGTAGGGTTTCCAGTGGAGTAATCTAAGATCTGCTAGTGGAAGTTTGCATTTTATTAAGGTCTGCATCCAGAAACTTGCCAATACCTTGCCCTAACCATGTGCCAAGGAATGTAGTAGAGAGGTCATCACTCTATTACCCCACTATTTAAACTCTGAGAAATCCAACACCCATACCTATTTCAACTTTGAAGTATGCATTGTCATCTCATTTGAGGGGAGGGCATCTGGCTTTGCTTGTGATCGCTATTGGCGTGGGCAACCTGGGCAGTGTGAAAATGGAGGAGAGTGCAGGCACACATATGCAAAGTTTGTACAGGCAAAGCTCAGCTAACGATGGTTGTTTAGGCTGTAAAATAATGACATATTTCATTTTTACTTTCTGTACTTTTACATGAATGAGTCAAACCTTTTCAAAATTTACACACAAGGAACTCAAGTCTAGCAGAGACCCTCATGGTGCATCGTATTAGTAGCATGATTTGTATCACCTTAGTGGAAATTTTCAATTTAAATTTCATTTCCTGCAGATCCAAGAATTTTGTATTGTTTCCAGGTTATTTGCTAAATATGTGACCTTATCAAGAAACAAGTATTTCTTACAAAATTCAGTTCACATTGCTATAATACAGTAATCCTTTTACTATAACTACTTCACAGAGATCTGGAAGGATTAAATGAATTTCTGTGGATATTAGACTACCACAGTGTTATTTACCTGTCTAAATTCCATGAGTGCAATGGTCTCACTATGCCTGAGTCATATTAAACATGCAGTCATTTCTTACTCAACTGAATTGAAGTATTCTCATTAGCTTTGCAAAACAAATAGCAGTTTGTAAAATTATATATATAAAAAAAGATGTTTTATTGGGGAGAATTAAAACCTGTAAGTAATCAGAGCCAGAAAGCATTCTGTTACGAGAAGTATAATAAATTGTCACAGGATCATCAGTTCAAAGATTTTAACATATGCAACTTTGAAACTACAAAGGATCCTTGCCTGCTGTATTTCTAAGAAGGAAAATTTAGGTTGCATTGGAAAAAGGAAACAGTGAGGAGAATTTTTCTGTGAACCAGGTGGGTGTTCTTTTTTTTTTTTTTTTTTTTTTTCAGCTCTTAGGAAATACAGTAACCAGGCACCATTAAAGCCTCAGGCAGAGACATTTAAGGTGAACAGTTCCAGCCTGCAACCAGACAGGCTGGGGGAGGGGTGAGTTGCTGTAAGAACAAGGAGTCATGTGGTCCAACTGTAAAATAGAAAAATTGCATGTAATTATTTTACAAGCACAGTGCGACGATGTGAAAGGAAGAACTAATGATGATGCACTCAGCTTGTTAGAAGCTTTTCCTTCTGGGGAGCACAACGTTACAAGAAGTGCTGCTCACTGGAATTTTTTTCTTCACTTTCCCTGGATACGTAATATTACAATAAACCTGCACAGAGGGGGTTAATGTTGAAAGGATGTTTTTAAATAATTTCTGTGACCAAAGCCAGAGATACAAGCCTAGCAATAATTCTCCTTGACTTCAAGCATCCTGTATTGATTGATTAATTATTCCACCAATGAACTAACAAGTATTGACCTTATCTGGTTGAGTAGCATTTAGTCAAAAGTCAGTAATCTACATCGATCACTTAATGGAACATCAAAGCTCAGCATTTTGACAGGTTTATGTCATTCAGCAAAAATCTGTCTATGTTTTGCTGATATACTGACCTTTTATATCCACCAGTCTTTACAGAAAACAACAAGCAATGACAAAATTAAATCTTGGAAATAATATTTTGTTATCTAAAAGGAAGATCTTCTTGGTCTATCAAATAGCTTCTGCTAAGATCCCATTGTTTTTATTTTTTTTATCTGAAAAGCTGTTTTCTGCATGCTTGCAATATATGATAGTCTAATGAAGCATGAAATTATCAAAACAATGAAGCCTGAAATAATTAACACTAAACAGAGCTTCACAAAGACAATACCGAACAAATCAGATTCTGCAGGAAGGGATTCAAGTAAAAAGGTCTTGGTCCAGTGATTCAGAATGGTGAAGGACAAAATGCTGACTGTCATTGCCCATTCTGAGGATTAGAATCCTGATTCAAACATTCAGGCCAAACCTACAAATCTCAATGGCTGCCTATCTACTTCAATGTTATAAAAACACAGAAAGGTTTTGTTGAAAATTTCTAAACCAACCTTTATAAAGATGATTATATATTTTAATATATTCATGTACAATGAACATAAAGAATATATGGTAGATTCTTATTATAATACTGTTTCCCCCTCTCTGAGGAACAGATGATAAAACCATCACTCAGCAAGTCCCCAACCATGGCCTTTGGAGTGATCCCTCTGGAATCTTCTGTGACTCAATCACTACTGCTATTGCACAAGGCCTGGATACATAAGGAGTTCACTTCTAGCTTCTCATATTTCCAAGTTTTAATTTTTATTCATGTACTTAATTCAAGTACTGTTACTGAGTACTAGTTCTAAAAAAAAAAGCCTTTCATTCTGTCACTGAGGTGGATTGGCAGCAGAACTCAAGGTGTTCTCTCTGCATTCTGCTCCTAAAGGCTACTTGGGGGTTTGAGGATTCACATTCTAATACCTGCTATCATGGTTATGTGTTGAGCCCTTTAGGTTTTTTAATGGGAAGTGGCTATTTCTGCTTGGAATCTTGCTTAAAATGCTGCTCACAATTGGCAACTATAATTTTTGTCTTCCATTTGCAGCTCCTAAAACAGTGTGCATTTTCTCTCCCCATTTGAAGGCCACCCACGTATGGTACTCTCCTACAGTTCCTGAATTTTGTTTATGTCCATGGCTTGTTTAGTAATAAAGACAAAAAATTTCTCTTCGCAAATAACACTTTTCAATATATGCTGAATACATTCCACAGCTAACCTATAAATTATTGTATGTAATAAAATGATAAATAGAATTCAACCTAGGGTTTTAATAATTCTGCTCATATTTATTAGTTCTGGGGCCCTGCACAATCACCTTCTATGAGCTTTCATATCTATGCAATAGAAGATTTGGTCTAAAAGAAATTTAGGATCAGTTCTATAGCTTACATTCTGTTATATTTGATTATCAATAATTCATTTCAGAACTGGCTAATAAGGAAGTTTACAAGAAGAAAATTAACATTCTGAATAAACTTTCCCTGTGAGTTAAAATGAAATCAAAATCACATACTCTACACTAATATTAAATGACCATTCAAAGTAATTTTAATAATAATATTAAACATCTTTTAAACTGAAAATTGTTTTCATTTAGAATCCAACTTGACAGGGATGGTCATGTAGAGTCACAATGAGAAACAGAAAAGAAAGAAAGAAAAGAAAGAAAGAAAGAAAGAAAGAAAGAAAGAAAGAAAGAAAGAAAGAAAGAAAGAAAGAAAAGAGAGGGAGGGAGGAAGGAAGAAAAAAGGTGAGAAAAAAGGTGAAATGGAGGAAGAGGGAAAAGAAAAGGAAAGGAAAAAAAAGTAACGGAGGGAGAAAGAACATTGTAAAACTCTTGGGATCTTTGAGGAGGAAAGGAAAATAAAGACTTTCACCTGGGACTTCTGTACCATCTGTGCTTCGCGAACAGTGGCAAACTTTAGGGAATTATAGAAAATTTTAAATGGATTAGTTAAACAGAGTCAGTTTCCCTTTAAATCTCAAGTAATAAAATTAAATGACAGTTACTAAAAAATGTACATTATCTTTGTTATGATTTTGTAGAGTATATAACATTTTGCCTGAAAATGTTTCTTTTGGATGAGGCATACATATTAACAATATTGACAGGCATTTCAGTCACTTATTTAGTTATGGTTTACATTTTGTATAAGCTGCAGAATTTTGTCTCCTTATATATTTTGATTCACGATGTATACTACTGAACTGAATTTACATTAATGCCTATTTACTTTTATAGTAGACTTATACTCTCTGTATGCTATGGAGAAGAAACTTTAATATTTTTAATAGATATTGAAGACACTGAGGGTCTTCGTTGTACAACAGTTTCACTACTTAATATTAAAAATTAGACTTTCAGAAAATTTATCTAGTTTTTCACTTCAAAATAACAATAACAAATACTTTTTCTGTAATATGAATAAGAATTTTTGGAAAAATAACTATAATTTTCCAAAAACTAATGAGAATGATACTGTTTTACTTCTTTAAATGTTCTTAATATGTCTCAACTAAAGACACTGACAATGTCATATCTACATCTTACATTTAATCTGTCCCAATATATTGTTTTCATTGAAGTAAATCAATAAAATCAGACCTGACCCAAATTTTTAGTTGGAAAGGAGAAGACAATTTTAATAAACTTCAGACATTTATGGATATTTTTTAATCTCATCTCATCAATAGTAGAACTTAGTCCTAAACATTAGCTGCAAAATGAAATCTGTAACCATACCCACAACATATTCTACTATGTTGTGTTAAAATTATTTGCTCTATCTTGCAAATAATTTTTTACAAAAATTTCACAAATTGTGGTATTAATAGATTTAATTTTTAATAGATATCACACGTTGAGGTTCACAACAAAATTGAGGGAAAAGTATATAGTTCCTGAATACTCTCTGACCACATACATACAGTTTCCTCAGCCATGAACTTTCCACACCAGAGTGGTGCATTTGTTGTCCTCAGGGAATTTGTGTTAACATATCATTATTATTCAAAGCCCATAGTTTGCATTAAGGTTAACTCTTGGTGTTGCACATTCTAAGGAGTTTCAACAAAGTGTAATGACCTTTATCTATAATTATATCATCATGCAGAATAGTCCTAAGAATATTCTGTGCTCTGGTTATTCACCACCCTACCCCAATCCTGACAGCCACTGATCTTTCTACTGTCTCTTCAATTTTTTTTTCTTTTCCAGAATGTCACATACTTGGAATCATATAATACGGAGCTTTTCAATTTGACTTCGCTTGGTTGGTAGTCTACGTTGAGATCCCTTCATATGTTTTCTGGGCTTGATAATTCTTTTTGTTTTAGTACTGAATAACATTCCTTTGACTGGGTGTACCTCTACTTATCCGCTTACCTGTTGAAGGACACCTGCAGTGTTTCCATGTTTTAACAATTACAAATAAAACTTTTATGAGTATTTAAACACAATTTTGTTGTGTGCATAAGTTAACTCATTTGAGTAAATACTGAGTAAATGTGTTAGACTGTATAGTGAGTCTGTTTAATTTTGTAAGAAATTGCCAAACTCTTTCAAACTGACTGTACCCTTGCACAATCCCACTAGTGAAGAATGAAACTCTCATTGCAATATATTCTGCCAACATTTGTTCTTCTCAATGTTTTGGATATTTATTATTGAAGAGATGTACAATAGACTATGACTGTTGTTTTAATTTGCAGTCCTCAGTGGCATATGACGTTGAACACCTTTTCATATCTTATATATTTCTTTTTTGGTCAGTTGCATAAATAATTTTTAATCAGGAATTTGTCATTTGGATGTTCCTGGTATTCAATAATACAGATATTCCAAGTGTTTACGTATTTTATTACAAAATATGGAAAGTTTCATGTGTTAATATCACCATCAATGTTATCAGAAGAGTTCTCAAGTATTGTCAAATTCATCATGGAAAATATAAGACTCTTGACATTCTAATTTCTGCTTGAATGTTCAAATTTTATCATTGGCAGTATACACTGTCAGTTGTTTTCCCTTGGCAGTAATATTTCATTCAATTTTTCAAAAATACGTGTCAAATACCCAAATCTGAAAAACCATAGTTTGACATTCATTCTTTAAAGTGAACTGGTACCTTGAAAAAAGAAAAAAGCAAAAAGCACCCAGTTCAGATCCTGCTCAAATAGTTGTACTTTGCCCCAAAGAGAACCATCACATTTCTGTATGGAGCAGAAATATTTATACGTACATTTTCTCACGCAGAACACTAAAAAGATGCATACTAAATGGGCAAAGTTCAAACTAATAATTGTATACTGTATCATTACTAAGATGAAATGTCTTTAAAACCACTGCTAGTGCACAGCAGAAAAAATATATAAAGTCTGTAGTTTAGCTTCAGGTCAGAGTTTTGATTCACAAAAATGAGATATCAGTTTTACCCTCCATCTATTTTATGCCAGGCAAAAGCAAACAATGAGTCAGTATCATCATGTAAATAATATTGAGTTTTGGACCCCCTAAAAGGGTTTTAAGTTTCCCCGAGTTGCATGGGCCACTCTAAAAACTACCAGGTTATATGTTTTTTCCTATTAGTTACAAGTCTTCAGGAATTTCTGAAAAGTGTATATTCTCATTCTGGACAAGTTTGCATACAGTTTTTGGGGTTCATAGACAGCCTAGAGGACACCTGTAAACAATGGGATCATAGTAAATTCACCCTACTTAAGAGGCATGTGTTTTATTAGGCAGTTTTGTAGAACTAGAGTTTTTCTATCCCAAAGCTCAGAGAAACCTAGTTTAAGTCTCTATTTTCAAATGTAAGATTTTGCTGTCCATATACCTTAAATACTACATGTAAGATAATAAACAATAAATCCATTTAAATCATAATAACGACACTCTTAGAACTAAGTTTCATAAACATCATTTTAAATATTTATTTCTACCTCTTTAATTGCTTCCCTATTAAGTAAACTAAAATAAACTATTTTTTATACCGGGAATCAAACTTGGGACTTTTCACTTGCCAGGCAGGTGCTGTGCCACTGAGCTATGTCCATGGAAAATAAACTATTTATATTGTTTAAACAGATGTGACTGAACTAGCCGAATGTTCATTTTCTGATAATTTCAGCTTTCCCCCCAGCATCCCCTCAGACAAAGAGCACAAATAAAGACCTTCTACATTTTAGCCTATTGCCACCAGTTGATGGACTCAGGAGTGTGTCCTATCCAGTATTTAGCCTAAAGTAACAAGTTTCAATGGTATACATGCAAGAGTAGACAAGTTGATGCTGTATACCTGCATTAGGTGAAATTGTAGACCTTAGTGATATACGAACATTTTTAAAACTCTCAGTCTTCCTCAGACAAACAGACAACACATATATCACACCTTAATAGTTGCATTATCTGGAAAAAAGTGAAAGTAGCCTTTTAGTACCCTACTGCACATAAACTGGATTCTATGTATATAAAGTTACTATATATGGATAATAACCACAAAGTAAAATTGTTCTTTCTGGTGGCTAATTTACCTTTACAGTTTTTAGAGGTGCCTTCTTCATAATAGTACCTTCTGATTCTACTTTCCCTGAGTTCAGTAATCAGTGTCAATTACTGCTAGTTTCCATAGAAACTAGATAACTGATGACTTTTAAATCTTTATTCATGAACTAGTTTTACAAATAATGCAGACTTTGGAGTGACTGCTTCCCAAAGACATAATGCTTGAAGCCGTTGTCAGTAAATTTAGCCACTTAAAATGATATTTAAAGTTTTATATACAGTTTTCACTCATAATACACCAACATATTCAAACACAATGATCTGTAGTTCAAATGGTAAAAAGGGATTAAACCACCATCCCCAAGGTGATTTCAAAAGAACTGTACAATTTGGAAGCAGCAGATGAGCAGTCACTAAACCAAAGTTGTTAGTGTATTTATTATAGTTTCTCAGGAACTGTTGTTGTTTCCAATATCAAAAAAAAATTAAATGTTCCTTTAAAAAATTGACTATTAAAAAATAACTTTGTACATCTCTCCAAAAAGTAAGGAGAAAGAAGCAATAATCAGGCTAAAGTAGTATTGGTAATAAATAGTTTTAAAATATATTCATATTATTAGTAGTGAGTTCCATTGCCTAAATAATTGCTTATTATACTATTCTAGAACATTCTAGTATCTAATATCTAATATAAATTTAATGTGCAGAATTTCTTTAATACTTATTATTTGTATGCATGTTGGATGTGCATGGATAGTGCATTCACATTTTATTTATAATATTTGCTAATTAATTGATTAACATATAATTACAAAGAATAACAAATAAGTCACATCCAATAATATGTCTCATTTGCTTTGGGGCCATTTTTTAATTGCTATAACTTTCTTTAACCCATTTTCCAGGTTATAATTTTGTTTTATTTGCACTGTTTCACATTGTTGCTATTTCAGCTACAGTGTTTGGTTTTCATATTGTCTCTCATTAATATGAAGGAGCAGTTGAACCTAAATTTCATCTCAGACTGTTCAAGGCTTTGTGAAATAACATACAAGCTGGTCTTGAGGTGCAGTGGAATGATGGAAAATTACTAGATTTTATAATCTGAACTTCACATTCATTTCACCTTGCATAATAAGAAAGCAACATATTTCTCATGTATGTGGTGTTACCTATCCTGCTTGAAAACCAAATCTGCCTCTGGTCCTCTGATACAATAGCAACTCACCTTTGAGCACCTTTGAGTACCTTTGAGTAGAATATAATTTATAATCATCAAATGTCCTTTATCTGTGACATTGAAGTTAAACCAAACTTGATTTCCTTTTATAGAACAGTATGTCTTTATTTATAGGTCTGATTTCAAGTAAAATATTTGAATTGCTATCATACCCATTTGTGAGGTTTTATTTGTCCCACAGTTGTTAATATCAGTAGTTCGCCATAGATTGAGCTCAATGTTATGTAGCTTTTTATAGGAAGTTTAAAAAACCCAGCAGGGCCCAACTGAAATATTTTCTTTCAATACAGCCAAGCTGCAGGCATAAAACACAATAGTAAAATATACAATGGAACAAAGTAAAAGCCCTTTATAACAGATCTTTGTCATGCCACTGCAAGTATTTCATAACATCACGTACAGTTCTTCTCAATTGACATCATATAGGTCTCAGTTAATGAAAAGAGACGTGGAGCATATTGCATCAAATATATGCTAGACAGGAAACAGAAAATGGATCATGACTCCAGGCTGCCAGCTAAAGCAGTCAAACTTCTGAATAGCAAAAGGACTAATGTGCTTTAGCTGTTCTTCCTTCTAGCCATAAACCCAAGAGAAATACTGAAAGTGTTTTCTTTTCCAGGCTGCTCACTAACCCCCTATGCACCCCACCCCACCGTGAAAGCCAGTCAGGAAGGATCAAAAACATTTCCTTTTAAATGAATCATGGCAATCCAATAAAGATGCAACACGCAGATTATGTTCAAATCAATGACAGAACATAGCTACTATCAGCAGGCCTCAAGGAACAAAAATTGCTCACAGTCGGGGGGTGTCCGTCCAATAATGAGCTGTGGGCCTAAACACAGGGCACATGCTATGCTCTCGGCCAAATCCCTCAAGCTTCTACAGTTCTGCTTTCTTTAAGTAACTTTGGGGTGTTGTAGCATTGTCTTTATTCATACCCTCCCCAGATGGGCCATGACAGCTTAGCTTAGCTTAGCTTTCCTGAGGGGGTCTTCAATGACACAGTTATGCTATACCCAGGAAACATGGGCAGGCAACTGTAACGCTGATAGATAGAAATAAGTGTGAAAATACATAAGGAACAAGATTAACTTAAAAATTAATTACTATGGATTACCTGAAAGATGAATGCAGAGATTATTAAAACATTTGGAGCACTGGCTGCCAACTGTCAATTTTTTCTGTATGCTGCTCATTTTAAATATTTGCGGGAAAGGAGATACTTTTCTACTTGAAGGACAAAGGAGTGAACAGTACTATCTTTATAACTATATGTCTAACATAGTTTTTCATTCTTTTAAAATATTTAATAGCATCTACAGACTTCTTTAATATTTTTTATACATCTCTTCCCTGACATCTACTATTCTTTTCATACAACACTGAGAGGTAACTCTCATACTGACATGGCAGGAATACAAATGATGACACTAAGTTCAGTATGCTAAGGTAAGATTGGAGGAAGAAAAGAAGATCAAACATAAATCAGCAGAATCACAAAATATGTCCCCAGAGACCCACATTTTTATGCCAGAGTCACAGTAACTACTTGTAAGATTTGAGACAAGTCATTTATCCTCCCAGAGTGCTGGTTTCTTCAGCAGCCACGTCTTTTCATCTCTGATTTCTCATTTTCATATCTAAGAGTTTGCTTCCAATTAAGAGAAAAGCAATTCCGAGTCTTTTGCATTTAATCAAAAGAAAGTTTACGACCTTCAGACCCTTTCAAGAGAATTTCATGTGCTATATAAAGATTTGACAACAGTTGATCTACCATGGGCTATTTTTCTTCTTTCATATTAAAGAAATTATATGACTGAGTCACCTTATTTAATCCATTATCTGCTAATAGGCCTTTTATGATTAACCCAAAGGTCTAAAATAATAACTAGTAATCACCTGCTTATTAGAAAGCTATCTGCTGCTGAAGACACTCCTACTCCTCTAAATTCTACTGCCTATTATATTTCATGGTCATGTTCCCATGGTTTACTGGTCTCTGTGAGTAGTCAGGGCATATGGCCCAGTCATTCTCTCTGGGAGGATAAAAACAATTTATCCCAAATAGAAAGAGCTTATCAGATCTAGACAGATCTTTAAAACACCTGTAAGATAATTTGAATTCACAGCAGTAATAAAATAGCAAACAAATTTCCCTCTCCTGAAAATGATAGATTACTGTGTTGCATTGAACAGACTTTTCCTTATCTGATTTGTTCTAAAAATGATAAATAGGTCTCCATAAATCTGAAAGAAACTCAGGAGTCATCATATACCTAATTGAATCAGAGCTTGTATGATTCAAAGAGATAAGAATGCATTAAACAAATGAGAATATTTTACATCGTGAGCAGAGATATAAAATCCACTTTTGAAGAATACAGGGTGAAGCATGAATATTCAGAACAGGTAAAGTATCAAAATAGAAACAAATCAGTAGAAACTTTCACTGTTTATAAATAAAACCCCATCTGAAATCTAAACTTTCATATTTGCAAATATTCTCTTTTTTTTCTTAAAAAAATCTTATCGTTGTAAAAGACATTGCCATTAATCTCCCTCAAACATATGTATCCCATTGTTCTTGCACTCTCTGAAGTAGTTCTGGAACTTTTCTTTCATGTCTTTAGTTGAGCTGTTGTGGCTGCCTCAATGTCCTGAATCTACTCAAAACGTTTACATTTCGTGGTCATTTTGACATTGAGGAAGAGTCAGAAGTTGTAAGGTACCTGATCCTCCTGAATAAGGTGGATAAGGACACCATAAAGTATTTGATACATTTGCAAGTATTCTAACCAGTTTTATTTTGGTTCCCTTGTACTTTATCATTAGCCCAGTTCCTTGTAACTTATAGTGAAATCATTTTTTCAGTAAACTTCTCTTTCTGTTCATGAGCTTAGCGTTTCCAGTATCAGCTACCAGATGACTTTTATTTTCATCTTTTTTGGGGGAAAGAGTTCTTTTTAAATTACAAATTTATTTTCCAATATTTGTTGTCCACAGTTAACTTGCTTCCTGTCTCATTTTGCTCTCCTCTTGGGATCTGCACACCTTTTGTATGCACTGTAATGAATTCCTCTTAAATCTTTGACTTTTTTTTTATATACTTTCTGCTTAATTCCTCTTAAAGAAAAAAATCCCTAACTCCTCCTTTGATTACTTCAGGACAAATATTTGGCTTTGTAATTCTGCTCTAACACAGTATTCTTGCTGTAAGGCAGGGAAAAACGTGAAAACTCATGACGACTTAGAGAGGAAGAGCTTGGTTTCCCTAGGAGACAAGCAAAGAATGAATGCCCAATTTATTTTCATGAATAATGGCACAAATACCATTTGGAAGCAGAGACCCTTGTCACAGTGTCTTGAGATACAAAATTTGTCTTTGGTATGAGAGTGGTGGATGATTGTTTCATTTTGTACCCAGACATCTTTCAAGACAAAATAGAATTCTTTTTTTAAAAACAATTAATTAGATACTACATGAGATCAGTGAATCCTTTTCAGCTTCTATTATATTCATAGGTTCCTTCATTTTAAGGGAAGTATGGGGAAGAATAAAAAAGGTAATGAGTTAAAAATGTAGATCTGAGCAAGCTAAGGCATATGTGTATTACTCATCCAGAGGGTTACTTCAGAATAACCAGAGAAGGTTTTTGAAAGCATAGATGAGAACACAGCTGCACAGCTCAAAAGTGTCTAAAGACTTCATACACTAATTATAACTAAATCCAAACTTTTGTTAAGACCTATAAGGTCTTTCATAATCTAGCTTTTGCCACTACCTTCAGTCTAATTTTCTCCCATCCATATGCTGCCCACAGAGATTCCAATGGAGATCTCTTTCCAATTCCAATTCTCCCTGTTTCTTAGATGAGCCAGACTTATTTCATCTCAGACAAGTAGCGCTTGTTCCTCTTTCTGGGATGCTCTACCTCCAAATCTACCCAAAGTTACTCTCTCACTTCTGCTAGATACAACCTCAGAGATATTCTCCCTTAAAAAAATGTAATCTTTCCTTGCCATTACTCATCAGACTCTAGTATGTTGTATTTTCCCCATAAAGTTGTAGAAAATAGTTCATAGAAAAAAATTACTATCAAATATTACCTTTTAAAGAAATAAGCATAAGTAATAAATTTATTTTAAGAATAAAATACAATTAGTTTCCTTCTCAGAACAGTGACCATGTCTTTTTTGCTCACTACTTTGTTTTTAGTACCTAAGATAGTTCGTGACTCATTAAAACATGTCGGCTATATCCTTGTCTTTAAGTGTATGAAAGAAAGAATTTTAAACACTGGGCAACATTTAAAATGGTTGCAAATCAAACCAATGGTGAAGATCTAAGTAATATACCTAGTTCAGTCATCAAATGTGTAAGACTAAGCAAGCTATTAATCATCTTTGAATCGTATTACCTACAATACATAAAATTAGATACCATATGCAGATCAAAAATAAGGATAAAAAATGGATACACATCCTATAAAGCTCAATATAGTGCTGAGAACACTAAACTTGGAATAGAAATGAGACGGTGCAAGCAGGCAGAGATAGCATAGTTCTAAATTTGGATAAATTGGATAATTGAATGGAGAAAGAAAAAGGAAGCAAGTAAATATTGACCTATAATGTACATAAAAACAAATTATTTATAGTACATATATCACATTTAAATGTCTAATTAATTAAAGTATTAATCCAGGTAGATTTAAATAACACAAGTAGAAAACTTTAACAATTTTTGAATCAGTTATTTTATAAGAAAAATACTATTTTCACTATTGTCAACACTAGATGTACAAAAAAATTAACCAAAACATTCTAAGCAAGTTTAATAAATTTCCAGATTATGAAAAAACATAAAAATAAACTATTTCAATAAAAAATCTAAAATTATAATCCACAATGTAAGGACATAAACAATGGAAAAAAATGATAGTTTATCTTAAGACATTAGGAAACATCATGAAGGTAGTATCACCTATTTAGAGGCAGATAAATTTTAAAAGCAATTTCAGTGTATTTTATATTTTGGAAGTGTACCTAATCTGCATGCAACACAGTAATGTGTCAAAGCAGGATATAGCGCAATAGTGAATCCTAGCTTTCAAACTTTGAGTGTCAAAGTCCTGATTTTGAAGCAAACTACATCTGAAAAATTATTCCAGATACACATACCAAATTTCCTTCGACCTCAATAAAAACCAAATAGCTTTGTATTATAACTATCAACTTTTCTTTTCAAAATATATAAAATCTTCAGAAAGCTTTTCCACATGACTCATATACTCAAACAATTTCTTATAAAATCAGGATAAATTAACTTTTATAGTGCTTTTATTAAATATGCATTCTAACACATTACTATAACAAGGTCTTTTAGATAAATTCTCTTTGAGTTTTTATACTAAACTGTATTTATCAGATGAGTGTAAGTTATAAATACATTATCTGAACCTATTTTAAGTTTCTTTAATTAGCTTCTTTAATTTTTTCACTGATATTTTTCTATAGGGAAACAATTTAATTGCAGTATCCTGCCCTTGAATTTCAGTGTAATGATTAAATAGTCATTAAAAGAACACATAGCTTTTATTTTTAAAAGGAGGAAGTCATTTTGCTACTGATGACTCTTTAAATTTGATAATATACTCCTAAAGTGAATTCTACCTCCCAAAAGGTATTTTAAACTCTACAAAAAGGAAAAAACATACTCAAGGAAGTGTTACCAAGCCCCATGTTTCACACTAACTTTAAAGTATAAAAATGTGTTTCCTGCACCAGGGTGATCACAGTCACAGGGAGGGAGGGGACAAGGAGGAGTCCAGCTCTGCTCAAATGGACAGAGGGAGCCATGAATTCCCAGTCTCACATTCACAGAGAAGGCCACGGGTAAAGTATTTGAAACCGAGAAAATTATTCTCCTTCTATTACCTGAACTTTATTTAGAATTAACCATACTAAAATAAAATAGAAAGCATCCTGATGGTAATCATTCATGGTCCAAAAAAGAAAGAAAGAAAAAGACAAGTCATGTAGTTTCACTTAGAGACCAAAATGCACATTAATTAAAAAATTAAAGGTTTACAGATACACAAGCAAATGGAAATGACTATGGTATCCTAAATGAGTGAACCACCTCCTAAACCCATGTCACTGATATTTGCAAAAGCAGCATGGCTCATAGTAGACAAAAGAGCACAAACCACCTCATGAGTTTGCAATCTGTCTCTGACAGTAATTCTCCTGGCCTCATAAATTGTATATAATCCAAAGAACTTGAGAATAAGTGCTATACTCAGTAAGTGCATGTGTTTTATGACTTCTTTGGAAATATATATTACTCAAATATTATAATGTTTCTTGTTACATTTTTTGGTACATTTGGTACATTTAGAGTTATTATTATTTCTCAAAGAACTTTGTTCTAACTGAATTTCACAAAAATTCATGAGAATTAATTAACAATGGTTCAAATCTCAGAATTCTATCTGTAGAAACTATGTCATTAATGAAGAATGGCTAGCATGTTAAATCAAAATGATGTGGACAAAATCCACTTCTCTTCCTTTCTCATTCATTTCTTTAAACTTTTCTCAGTAGATTTAAACTTCTGCTGACCCTCAAAGTTTTTCCTCTTTATTCTCCTGTTCGCTTGCTGTCTAGTCCCCGCCTATTACTGCTCTTGCACTTTCTCTGAGATCAAAAGTTGTAGAGAGGTAAGGAAAGGACAGGTCTTGCTAGACTTGTTAAGGTTCCCCTTCAGCTCTGACAATGTTAGAGATGACCTCATTTAAGAGTGTGTGTGTGTGTGTGTGTGTTTTAAAGGTTTCTTGGAATCTCCCTTTTAAAACTCTCTTGGATTATCTTTGTCCAAGATGAATACTTCCATAGGTCATGGACATGCAGTAAATCCTGTCTGTTTCTGCTGAGCCTTCCCTGATTCTTGAAGATTTCATGGACAGAATTCCAGCTGACTCCTACTTACTGTGTCTACAGTGTGGCCAGCATCCGCATGGGGCGCATTCACGCATCCCTGACTCAACAAACACAGGCACTGCGCTGTTGTCAGCGCTCCAGTACCGATTGCTCTGACTCAGAATAACCAGTGAAATCAATCCTTCCCTCATTTTTACATTTCCCAGGCAAACACCATCCTGTGCGTTTCCCAGATTTCTCACGAGGTTCTCCAGAGCGCTCCTAGCTGAGGCGGGGGACAGTGCCACCGCACCTCGTGCCTTTCCCGCAAGTGGAGCTGCGAGAGCCTCTCACACGGACTGTCCTTGAAAAAGAATTCCCCTTCCCTGTCTCCTTTCTTACAAAATTTCATCAAAATTCCTTTTTAAAAATCTTTGATCTCACTAAGAGAAAAAAGAATTGTGGCACAAGATCTATTTCCAGCCACTTTCTAACCTCTGCGGATTTGAGCAGGAGGGGTCAGTTCTCATCTCAGAACACTTTGATATCTTAGCACAGGGCATTCTGTGACCTCCAAAGAAACTGAAGCCTGTGCACACTGTGAGTTTCAGTAATCACTTAGCTACTCCGTATATAGCAAACAAAAAAAGAAAGAAAGAAAGAAAGAAAGAAAGAAAGAAAGAAAGAAAGAAAGAAAGAAGAAAGAAAATAGTGAATATATATATATATTTACTTTTATTCTTGAGTTTATGATACTTTAGCTTTCAACATGAAATAAGTCTCTATTAGCACCTCTGCATCATCTATATAAAATTGAATCAATTTTTCAGTTCCCTACACAATGATTTACAACAGAAGGGAAAGGATATTAAGCATACTAAGCTTTGGGGCCGCCACTGAGGTTATTTTGGATTATGTATCAAGTGACAGAACAGTGCTGTGTTGTGAATTAAATAGCTTTGATTCTCCATTAAGTGTGAATTCAAAGCTCAAATGTAGGTATAGCCAGCCATGATAGAGGTGGAATCCAACAGGGGTTCAGCCAATAACAAGATTTAGTTTAAACAACTTTATATTCAACTTGTACTTTATCTTTATTCTATGCAGCAAGTAGTGATTAGGAATTAAATATACTAACACCAGGGACTATGGAAAGATAAATCAAGGTGTCATGAACACTAATAATAGCCTAAAATTATGTATTTATTTGACTAAAACTGTGTATCCTTCTGCATCACCAAATTGTATATGCAAAGAAAGCAAATACTTTGCCTCTCTATTCACTATGTATTTCCAAGTAAACAGAAGAAAAGTAGCACCAAGAACACATTTGCAAACTATTTGATGGATTGCAATGGTTTGAAGAATAAATAATGGAAAAAATATATCTTTTAATGAATGATGGGATTAATTATAGAGCAGATTTAATATTTTATTTTTCCTAGTTGATATCCAACTATAGATACTGATTTTATTTAAAGTTACAATAATCATGAGATTTTCTTATTTTTAACTCATTCTCAGGGATTTTTGCAAAAGAGACTTCATTGTGAATAAAAGAATAAAGTGCAGTTATAGCAAATAAAACAAGTATACCTCTTGCATTAGCTGAAAATCTAGAGAATAGTCCTGTCAGCAATCAGACCAGGTTCATTATTTGGGTTTCCAGACTGCTATAACAAAGCACCACACAGAAGGTGGCTTAAAGTAATAGATGTCTATTCTTCCCATCTTCTTGAGGTAGAATTGCAAAATCAAAGTGTTGGCAGGAGAGTTCCTCTGGAAACTCTGGGGGAGAATCTGCACTGTGCAGATGCTGCTCTCCTGGCTTAGGATGGCTGCAGGCAGTTCTTGGTGTCACTTGTTTTGGAGCTGTGTGACTCACTTCTCTGCCTCCCTCTTCTCACGACCTTCTTTATCTCCTCCTCTCTTTTCTCTTCAAGCACACCTTTCAGTACATTTAGAGCCTACTAAAAATCCAGAATGTTTTTAAAATTTTTAACTTCATTACATCTGCAAAGATTCATATTCATAGATATCTGGGTTTAAGAATCAGGCATTCTATTAAATTTTTCATTTTTCATTAGTACATGTTTGCAGTACACAGTGATTAGATTTTTTTCTGTGGAGGTGATACATGTGGGTGATGCATCTCGATTGTTTTCTCTTCCCCTCCCCTTCTCTTGGCTTAGAAACCCAAAAAATAAATAAAGAACAAAATAAAAGATAACAAGAAGTAAAGAGATAAATCTTTTTCAAATGGGAAGTGGATCAGGACATACACAATTCAACTCACTGCAGAAATTTATAGGAATTGGTCAGTGGAAGCCAATATTATGATGAGGGAAAAGTAATTCCAGATGTCAGATGCATGCAGTCTATGTCCCCTAAATATCAAATAATGAATTCCAAGGGATGAAGAAGGTTAAGAGTGGGAAAGGTGTATTAAGAGAAAGCTCCTGAGAGCTAGGAAGGTCTTGAAGGGGCTACCACAGAGGCTATTTCTCCAAGAATGTTTTATAGAGCAAAATAACAAAGTGGGTATAACATGGGTCAAACCAGAATCAACCAATAGGATTGTAAATATGGTCACTTAGCTTATATTGATCCAATAGGAAAACGAGATGATTAAGAAGGCTATGTGGTAAGTATCATTAACTTTAGATTACCTGTAACTTCTAATATCAAAAGAACAAAGACATTTTTGGAAAGGGACAGGGATGGAAAAATGGGTCTGGATATTCTGGTCACCCACCGATGTTTCTGATGCCTACCTGGAATTACTGGACCTGGTATTGTCAATTACTATGTAATCCCAAATAGTTGTTTATCTCTTAGGGAGGCATATAGCTTTGAACATTGTGTGCTCATCTTGAGGCCTGGCCTTCTTCAAATGCACTTCCAGCCACAGTTTTGATAAGTTCTCATCTTCTACACTGACTTTCTTGAGGCCCCATCCCTGTCTGATTGCCTATTAATTTCTATGTAACTTAGCTGTCTCTAATAATACTAATGCTCTTTGGATCTATAAATTCAGTTAACTATACTTCCTGAACCAATACTCTGAACCTTCTACATATATTTGTCACATGCACTGCAAAGCCCAAACTATCTTAGTTTTTCCTTCCTTTTGAACTGGATTGCTGATTACAAATTCTTGCCATAAAGGCCCCATGAAGGATGACCATTTCCCTTTTCAATCACCACATGTCAAGTCCAGCCTGCAGCGGGGCAGCTCCTGTCTATTTTGAGTAAACTATTAGCACACTGTTTAAATCACAACGAAGTCCTGGATACTGAACTTTGCTCACCATCGGTTTTGTTTTCTGGTTCTCATCTTAGCTTGTAATTCAACACAGACAACTTACTTTACTCCAGGTAAACAAACCCTGTCCGCCCCTCACTGCCAGAGAAAGCCATCCTGCCTTGTATATTCAGCCCTCTAGAAAGCAACATATGACCCTGTAGTTCTTCTTCACCAACCTATGAAGTTATTTGAATTTCAACATTAAAGTTTTTGACCCTTAAATGTCTTCTTAGAAAGAATTGCTCAGATTAGACTGTTTTGCCAATAGAGAGACAATAAGAACCCCCTTTGCAGAGCCATGAAAAATAAGGGACGTCGGGAGGCTGAGGTAGGCGGAGCGTTGTGAGTTCGAGGCCGGCTTGGGCTACAACGCGAGCATAAGGCCGGCCTGAGCTACATAGTGCGACCCTGCCTCAAAAAACCAGGGCCGGGAGTTTGGCTCAGTGCCTTAAGCGCCTGCCCTGGCAAGCGCGAGGTTGTGAGTTCAATCCCCGGTGCCGCAAAAAAAAAAAAAGAAAAGAAAAATAAGGGACGACATAAACCTTGGAACCACAAAAAGATCTGCTTTGTTTTTGAAAATTTTCCTATCTTCAGTCCAATAATTTTCATTCATAAATTTTACTATTCCCCTTCCCATGGTTATCTCAACTTGAAAATAAACATCACAGTATGAGAATGTCACACTTCCCAAAAATGCAGTTAGCATTATTTTACATCAAGTATAATATTGCAGACCCTGTAAAGCTTGTAAGATCGTAAATATTGCTGAAACATATAGTTCTTCGAGGTCTCTGAAAAACCCATTCTAATAGATATGAAATTCAACTGGAAATGGAAGAGCACCATATTCCTCGTATAGCATACTGAGACAGAGGAAGGAGATGTGGCTTTTTATCCCAGATAAGGCTTTGACCTGCTTTGTGAGTTCAGACAATTGGAAATTTAACTTCCTCTATCTATATATATTAGCACAGGGATCACACTCATTTAAATTGTGAAAGGCTCAGTTATACTCGTTATGCAGGATTAAGTACCTTAGAGAGCTGGGCGTGGTGGCGCATGCCTTTAATCCCAGCACTCAGGAGGCTGAGGTAGGAGGAGCATTGTGAGTTCCAGGCCAGCTTGGGCTACAATTTAAGTGCAAGGCCGGCCTGAGCTACATAGTGTGACCCTGCCTCAAAAAACTAGGGCTGGGAGTTTGGCTCAGTGGCTTAAGCGCCTGTCTGGCAGCTGTGAGGCTGTGAGTTCGATCTCCAGTGCCGGGGAAAAAAAAAGTACCTTAGAGAGAGAGAGAGAGAGAGTGACAGAGAGAGAGAGAGGGAATTGCAGTAGAGATCTACTGGCTCTAGTCCGTAGCAGTCATTAATGACACTTACCTGCATGTTGACACCTGGTTCTGCAATACGCATCATGCACCAAATTGAAATGAGGGCCTTGTATTCATTCCAGTGAAAGCAGAGATCACAATTTCTGTCACATTTTTAAATAATCATTTCATAATAAATTCAAATTTCCAGCTTCTCCTAGAACTAAGAAACTTTCCACCACTGGGCATGCATGTCCATGAAGCATCACACAACTGGAGCTGAACACAGGTGCCCACTGCAGATAGGTCTCGGCTTTTCCAGTTTGTCAAAATCCCCACCACCTTGTTTTGTTACCCTGAAACTGAGGCTGACACTCATTTGTTGTTTGTGCTGTTTTTCCTACACTGGGCTTGTTTCAGGTATTTTCAATACAAACCTGTCTGCTAGAGGAACTGAAATGGTGTGAAATAACCTTTGGCTTCCTCCAAATGAATACAAACCTGTATAGGTTCTCATGCATGTTCTGTGACAGAATAGCGGATGCTTTAAAATGTAGACTTCTGGAGGTAGGGTGAAGTGCGATTGTGAGCTCCTACTTTCTGTACTATCTATGAATCATGGTCTTCTCACATGTTGAGCATTACGCCTCCAGGATTTTTTCATTACTAAAATTCTATTCTTGGGAAAGGACAATACTGAGCCAGATAATAGCATCTAGTCTTTTTCCTTCCCATAGCTTTCTCTGCAAGATGAGTTTCTCCTTATGTTTTTTATCCAGACTAATATGAGAGTAAAAAGCACTCAAAAGCATTTTGGAAATACACTTCTCAGCATATGTTTACTTTTGTGTTAGAGATTGGCAACATTTTTCCGTATTGTAGAAGACTAAGTCCACATCTTTTGGGCAGACTCTTTGTAAGAGTCCATTTATGTTTCTGCAGAGTTGAAAGATAACACAGGATTGATCTGCTTGCGGTGCAGTACCTGAGGCTGACCAAGGATAAAATTTCATTGATGAAAAATAAATCAAATCAATTTTCATCTAATCTTTGAGGTAGGATAGAAGAAATAGAAAACTAAGTCAGAAGGAGACAAGGAAATTGAGGTTTTAAAATTGTACTTTTAAGGAAAACTGCAGCTTCAGGACACAAAAGTTACTTAACTCTGTTTTTCTATTCCTGGAAACTCACTCAAAAAAAATTCCTAAATGTTTTGAACACACAGTAAGCTGGCAAATTGGGCTCTTAACTTGTCCTTTCCTCTGTAAATTGCTCTTTCTCCATCCTCGGGAAGCAGCAATATTGATGGCCAGCATCTCTCTCCAGACACATGTAAATGCCATGCATTGTAACCTGACAGACAATGCATGCACGCATCCTAGATCACCCATCTTGAAGATATCCCCTTAAATATATCGAACTCCTACTCCGACTCATAGCATGTCTTATTTTCTATGAGCACCCACATTCTACTCTTAATGTGTCTTAAAATCACTAATAAACCTTCCTTCTGTCTCATTTACTGACATTTCCTGAAAATTATTCTTCTGTGACAGTGAACCTGCAAACTTATTTTAAAAGGGTGGGATAGGTTCCTTATTTCAGTCCCAGGGATTTCTCAGATTCTTTAGCTAACCTTTGCTAACAGCAAGATTTTCGTACTCATCCAACTCCCTCAGCTGCTTTTTTCGTACCAGGACAGAGAAAAGTAAAAACAGCTCTGTAATCAGGACTCAAAGTGAAGCCCATTTTCTCTCTCAACATGAGAAAAGGTGAAAGGTGAAGGAGTATAATAATGGATATGTAACATGTTGAGTAGAGGGGATGCTATCTACAAGTTTTTCAATAATTTACCATGTTATCATTCGAGCAGAATGTGTTTCTCCTACTTTTGTGTGAACATTAGTAGATAGTTACTGTATAAATTATTAAGAACATTGTGAAAAGTTATTAACCTTTCCAGGGAGTAGTGATAGAATGCAAAATGTAACTTATACAGACAATTGTTGGATGAGGTAAGATGGTTGTCTAAAAATACTACTTTAATGATTTAGATAGTCTGTTCTTCCAGCTGATGGAGAGAATATCAGTTTCACCTGATAGCAGCATAGGTCAAAATATTGAGAATTTTAAAACTGCTGAAATAATCTTCATATTCATGAGTTTTCCTTTAATCATTGCTGTGAATGTTATATGATTCATCAAAATCTAGTTTCCACTAGAGTCAGCCTTCACCTTGAGACTTCAGACTCCTGGGACACACCTCTTACTAATTTTGCATAAACATTGCTGATAAGAGAGATTATAAAGTTGATCACTATTTGTTATGATAATCAAAAACTTCATCTTGGCTCACAAATTCCTGACTCAAATATCAGATGCTCAGGATAGCTATCCACTGGTCTAGTAATCATTATACAATTTAGCTTTCTCCTTGAGTCAAACTCCAAATACAAACATATATTTAGCTTGAATATGAATTTTAAAAATTAGTGCATGAATATCAAGCTCTAGCTAATGATGTTTGGAAGTGCTTACGGGTGAACACTGCAATATTTGACATTGAAAAGTAAGATGGATTGGTGGATGGCTAGAGAAATGATGGATATGTATGTGATAAAGCAAATACGGCAAAATATTGATTGCAGAATCTAGATAATAGAAAAGTGGATGTCCACTGCATGGTTCTTATAAATTTTTGTACTGGTAAAATTTGTCACAGTAAAATTTTACAGTAAATATGAAGGAGAAATTCAACTAAGGTTTGATATTATTTTCACTCCTCTTTTTACCTTGAAGTATGTGCGAAAATACTTAACAACCAAAGCAATATGGACAGTTGGCAATCAGCACAGATACAGTAAACAAATGGCAAGGACAAGCCGGTTTTCTGCACTGAATCATCTCTATTATTGACTCAAGTTTAGATACAGAGATTAATTTAGGAAAGATATGAGATATGAACCTTGAAGAGCAGCACAGGAATGTAAAGGTTTATAGAACTGTATGATCAAAAATATAAGGGACTGGGGAGAGAAGGAGAAGGAAGCAGGTGAAAAAATTAAGATGTGCTACGTACATGTACTAATTCCCCAAAAGGAGTAGAGTCATTACCTTCTGCAAACATGCACCAATAAAAATAAAAATTTAATAAAAGGAACATGAGAAAATAAAATTCTCATTTTTAAATTAATTTGCTTTTGTTCCTGAATCCCCAAATGCATAGCAGAAGAGTAACAACTTTTCATTAAATTTTTAACTTTGTTATGATCTGATCAGTTAAAGGACTCCTTTGAAATAGGTTTTTCTGTAGAAAAATAAGATTTTGTCTCAAGCTTCTTTGTCTTCTATCTCCTTAGTGTCTCTGCAAAATGGAAAGTGAACGTTTGTGCCACGTAGAAGGAGATATATGCTTTCACAGTCTCTCAGTACAGAGACTGAGCTGGTTGTCTATCTCCAGACCCTGACCTCTGGCCTTCTGGTCTCCAAGGTTGTCACTGTACCTGACATTGGCAGTGCAAAGGATAAGAGATTACCTGAAGTCTAAATCCAGCTTAACCTACAAGAAAACCCAGCAAGACTGCCTTTACCCAAGCTTCCCTCTCATGAGAGTCTCAGGAAAAAAAAAAAGCCCCAAACTGATGCTTCTGTGTCTTTTTATTGATCGAACCAAGAAGCAAGGATAAAGGACAAAAGAAGGATGTCTGTGAAGGAATTTATGTAGAGGACAGGGAAAGTACAGGGTAGACTGCTGCATGACTGACCTTAGAGCTAATCTGAGTAATTATGTGGAGTATCAGAAGGACAAGGACCAGTGCATACATTCATGAAGACAACGTGTTTTGATCCTACTGAAACTGTATCCTGCAGGCTATCCTGTTTTCAACCATGCATTCTCTGAGGTCTGGACTGTGGCTCCAAAGCTCCTTTATCTCTGCCTATCCATCTCACACGTATGTCTGGCCAATGCCTCCACACAAGGTGATGCCCTTCTTCTATTGTATTTGAATTTACATCGGAATTTCACAATCGTGATAATTCTTGACTTCTGCTCTGCTTTCACAGAGCTCAGAAGCTTTGTCTGTACCAATGGTCTCCATCTTGACATTTAGCAGTCCCTTAAACCCGCTCTCACCTGTGCCACATCAGAACAAACCTTGGCTCAGGAAAGCTCTACTTAAGACCTCCCTTACCTGAGAAATCAATGCCATATTCCTTTTATCAAGAGGTGATGCGTTGGCACCCAAGGGCGTCCTGGATAACCAAGCCTTCCTCCAGAAGCCCATTCTGTGCCTAGCAACCTTCTCTCAATTTTTCAAGGAGAGTCACTGGGTGACTGGCCTTCTAGAAGCTGCTCTGTGAAAGCAAAGCAGAAGTCATGAATTGTCTTGGTCCTGATTTTAGAGTGAAAGCCTTCTCATGTTTTTCATATGGCCTTCTCGAAGCCATAACTCATCCCTCTCACATGTGGAGTCTCTTTCCTTTCTGTTGTGTCTCTCTGTCTTCTTTTTCTACTTCTAGTCAGTGAAAACGTCCTTCTTTTATATATGTGTTCTTGTGATGAAATCAGACCCACCTGGATAATTCAGAATAATCTCCCTCTTTTAGGATCTGTAATATATTCACACTTGGAAAGGAGAAGGTATTCTCCTTACTATAGAAGTAATGATTTACCTCTTTTTGTATGAAACTCTTAGGTTAAACACTTTAATCAATCAATCAGGCCTAGTATTGATAAATTACATAAAACTCAAAAGAAAACATAAAATAATGAAGTGTCTCTTCAATAAGACTTGAATTACATATATAAGATGACTGTGCATCTTTTAAAAATACTAAAAGCCACCTAATTTGTACACATGAATAAGGTAAGTTAATTGTATCTTTAAAATAGTAAGAAAACTTGACTAACAACACTGTTCTCCCCAAAGGATAAGCCTATTTACATAAAAGACTACAGAAGAATACAGTTACAAAAAATATATATATATAACTTTAGGCAAAATTTTCATCATTAATATACCTACACGGGGTAGTAAAATAATAATAGCTAACACTTAAAGTGAGGTCATTACATGCAGTCCTATACTGAGGGTGAACTAATTAATGGTCAAGTGAGTGGTAGCACCCAGCTGAACTGAGTCAGCATGGTTCTGGCTTAGAAGACCCACTTGTGAATTATTGCTGGAATGGTATAAAAGGAGAATCGGAAGGGAAGATTGCTTTCTGCTGATTTCCCAGGAGAATCTTTCATTATGGATGGTTTTCCTGATGCAAACTTGGCTGTCCTCATTGTCAGAAGAGCTCAGGTCCTTGCTGTTTCAGAGATTTCTGCGATTCTTTTCAGGGGAGCTCTGGTTTTCACCATTGACTTGAGAGTCACTTCCTGGCTCCAGTGCAGACCCCTCAGCCTTCTGTCATAGATCCTTTGGCATTTTGGTGCAGATTCTCTAGCCTCTAGCACCATCCTTTGGGCTGTCTGGTGCAGATCCTTCAGTCTTCTATCATGGAATCCTTGGTCTCCTGATACAAACTCGTGTGAGACATTGCTAAGGGCTCTAGGTCTCCAGTTGGACTCCTGGAGAACATTGGTGTGGGCTATAGGTCTTGGGCTGAATTCTTTGAGTCTCTAGCATGCAGACAAATCTCTTGCATTCTTCTGCATTTGACTTCTTGAGTGAATATTATAAGATAATCCTATACATTTATGTGTCCTGGAATAAATCTACTCCCTTGCAAGCCCTGACTACAACATATGGTGTACATGTTAACAAATTTAGTCATATTGATGCAATGGATAGCACTAATACTGTATATTGATTTTCAAAGGAAACTGAAGCACAGACAGTTTAAATCAAACTTACTGGGAGCTGGAATTCAAGGTTAGGCATTATGGCTTCTGAGTCAATGTTCTTCACCACTGTAGAGAAATGGGAAGGCCTCTTCCAAGAACACTGAGTGACTGTAAGATTTTGACAGAGGAGAGTTTTATAACCAGACAAGCTTCTTATTAATGGTAATTAGGAAGGGAAATTATTTCACCTGAAATGCAGATCGCTTCTCTGCCCAGGGGTTGCTATAGTAATGAACCACAAATTTAAACAGGAAGTCATCTGACTTAAAAAACAGTAATTTATTATCTCATGGTCCTGGAAGCTAGTCCAAGATGAAGATAAGATGAGCTCCTTCTGTAGAACCAGGTGAAAACCTATTCCATCTCCTAGTTTCAGGTAATTTGCCAGCAATCTTCAATATTCCTTGGCTTGTAGACCTCTGTCTATATCTTCAACTGGCATTCATTCCATGTGTGTGTGTCCCTGGGTTCAAATTGTCACTTTTGATGGGGATGCCAGTTATAAAGGATCAGGGCTACCCTAATAACCTCATTTTAACTAATCATAACTGTAATATCTGATTTCCAAATAAAGACACATTCTGAGGAACTGACAGGGCTTCAACATGTGAGTAGAGGGGAATACAATTCAAAATTCAACCCATTACAGGATGTAATTATAGCTACATGGAGGGCTGTTGTGAGATTCAAAGGAAATCAAACACATGGCGTGTCTAAACCATCTCTAATCCCTAATAAGAAGACGGTAAATGTAGCAGTTATTCCATGAAGTAATGCCAACACCAAAATTAACGAAGGAGTTTTTAGAGTATAAGTGAAGAAAAAACGAAGTTAACTAATTGCACTCCGATTGGGCTTTTAAGATAAATAACTCTGACAATGCAAGTGCACTGGTGACCCTAGAGAGTCTGCTGCCTGTTCTAAGCTTGGACACACTCCCGGCCAACATGGCCTACAGTTCCTCTTCCTCTTCCTGATGTAATAAATTTAACAAGTATATACAGCACTCAGAAGAACAGGGAGGAAAAGAGACATGAAGGGGAAAAAAAGAGAATAGAAGGAAAAAATGGAAACAAAGCTTTTGTAAATAAGGAGAAGAGGAGTTGAAAAGAGGGAAGGAAAATAGGAAAAAAAGAAGCAAGATATTCCATGTACAGATACAAATTCCCTATGATTAATGTTATTATGTATATCTAAAATGTGTCAATAAAATTTTTAAAATAATAAAGATTTTTAAAAGGAGAAGCACAAAATTCAAGATTCTTTCTAAAGAGGCTTAAATTCCTCCAGTCAAGTTTTAGAGAGAAAGGTTGCCTATGCCAAGGAGAGAGGAAGGTGGAAGAGTGTAGGCAAAGGACAAGAATTCAGCAGACCAGATTTTGACCCCAGCTTCACTAATTATCTGTAGGACTTGAGCCCCACTGATCTTTAACATATTCAGATTTTCTCATCTGTGGAATAAGCAGCATAGAGTTACTTTAAAAGAACACTTCCCATCCCAACTTTCTATGTTCAATCTCTAAAACGTTCTTGGAAGAAGATGCAAAATCTGAGCTATTAATTATCATTCCTTTATCATGGATGAGGAAACTTTTTAAAAAGAGAGAATTGAAAAGAAATGCAAAAACATCAAAATGCTATAGAATAAATCTGATAAAGAAGTCGTTCTTCTGCGTGAGGCTAACTGATGAGGCCCGTTCATGTACATCATTGAGAAAGTTCAGCAGGTTTGACTAATGGTACGTGTAAGGAAACTGAGGAGCACAGAATTTAATTACCTTGTTCCTATACCCAGCCTTTGCATAGTATAAAGTGATAAATAACATAAACAATATACAGATTTTTTTTCCACCTTTCTTCCTTCCAATTTAGAACCATGTTTTCAGTTCTAGCGACATCCTGGAAAATCTATTTTTAACACCATGGTATAAGATTAATTCAATACAAGATGGACTTCTGGCAGCCACCTATATCTCAGGTTCCTCTTCTACTTGTGTCCCTGAGATATTTAGGAACCCAGAAAATCATCGTTCATGATAAGCATAAAGACAGAAAAGTAAAGAGGAAAGGGTTGCATTACAGTGTCCATCTGCTTGCTTCCTGTATTTTCTCATTCTTTAACAGAATAGCATACTGTCTGCCACAAGAGGCTGAATGCTGGAGCACAAGTGCTGGTTTATATAATTTATTTTCTAACCTATTTTCCTGTATTAGAAAAGTCAGACAATATGTAGAAAAATGTGACCAATTTAGATAGTAGAGCAAAATATGCCATTTGGTGTCATTTATCGTAATAGGGATTTAAAAGGACACTCATGAGGCATTTAGAACCCATGAGTTAACTGAGCAGAATAAGTGGGTTTCCATAAGATCTATCCTTAAATCATTTAATTCCTTCTTGCATCATTAAAAGCAAATAAATGCTTTTTAAATTGCAAGAGTCATAACAACTTCCAATGAAAACAATTTCAGTATTACTTAAAGGGGTTACAGGGGTCAAGAGGGCCACCCTTATTCTAAATTCCAATGCTTCAGAGACACCTCAGTGTATTTTTTTCCCTTACTATGTGATTGGGAAATGCAGCTTACATGACTCCCTCCCACCTTCTTTGTTACATTTTCCAGTTACAGGCATTAGCTATCTCTGGGAACTCTTGAGCCAGCAGAGGAGAGAATGCACCTTGAGGCCACTTGGAAAACACAGAACACAGAGCAAGAGCACAAAGAGAAAGGCCAGCTTTGGGTCATGCATTGGTCTACACATTGGAAATGTTACAAGTAAGATCTGGCCTTCATAAACATGGTGCCTCTTTTATGGAAGTTTAGAGTAGAAACATTTCCCATTTCCCATCCCACCACCAACCCAGCTAATATCAAAACCCAGGCTGGTACACCTTCACTTTACCTGAATCAGTGTTCCAGGAGCAAGAGACAGACTCACGGTAAATGAGCTATTTTCAACACAAAATACAGTTTGACTTTCCTCTCCTGAGTGTCAAAGACCATATTAATGCCACCAATCCCTACATCAGGGTCCATGTGCCCATATTAAAAACTAAGAACACATGAGAGATCTCTAGTGTATGTCAGTTCCCACTGGACTACATATTATAGCACCATAACATTATTTTTTGCTGACTTCTATTTTAGCTTTTGGCATAATGTATCACAATTACCTATTTAAGTAGTGATAACGATGTTAAATTTCACATATATTAGGTTACTTGGCTAATAAAATAACCTAAAGTACATGTGAATTTCCCTGTGTTATAGGTGAGGACTAGAGCAGTAATGATATCAGGTGATCATCTCTACAACATACTAATTCAAGTCTGGCTCTGGAGGCAGTCTGTGACTCTGTACTGCTAGATTTTGCCTATGATGACCTGCCTTTCCTGCTGGGTAGCAAGCTCCATGAGGGCAGAGGCTGCTTATTACATACCTCTGAATCCCTGATGCCTGACACGTAATAGTATATCCAACACATTCCACTGATCCTTCTTGCTAATACTTTCTTTGGGGCCTTGGACAGGGATTCATTCATAGGCAATGTAGATAAGGAGCCTGTAAGCTTACCCTTGCCAAGTGGCCTGTGATGTTTTTTAGATTGACTGCAGTACTAGGTATTTGATCTTAATAGGCCAAGCTGACAAGTTCAAATTGGCAAGGTTTCCTTGCTAAATAGAAATATATAAAATAGAGAAAAAGAGTAAGTATAATAGTAATAACTGCTGCTTCATACATTTTTGTCTTCTCTGATTCATTATCTTACAAATTCACACTAGTGTTATTAAGACCAAATTAAAAACATTGAAAAATGCCTGGGTGTGGTACTACATAGCTGTAATCCCAGCACTCTGAGTGGCTAAGGCAAGGGGTTACAAATTCAAGCCCAGCATGGGCAATTTAATGACTGACACTGTCTTAAAATGAAAAATATTTAACATGGGCTGGGGATGTAACTCAGTGTGAAGACTTTGGATTCAATAACCAGTATTGAAAAGAAAAAACTGAAAGTACTTTGAGAAAAAGGAAAAAAACTGTCAAAGAAATAAGAAGGACCTAGACATTAAGTCAAAGATGAAGTTGAAGATTTATGCTAGGAAAGTTGTGTGATATTGTACACTATATCTATTTTTTAATCAATTTTCCTTTTGTAGGAGTTTGCCTTAAAAAAGGCAAAATAACTACTTTGTGTCTATTGAGTGAATAAAAACTAAATTTATTGAATGGTTAGAATATCAACTGTCCTGGTTTTATGTTCTATTGGTAAATCTTCGTTACACTGAGTTGGTTTTCTAGAAAAATTGAGTTCTAGAACTCTTGTCAAATTTATAATCAGTTTGCCTTTTAAAGTAGAACAACATCCCAGGGCGAATAAATGCTATGATTTTAAAACTCTTTGGATCACTTACAAAAAATAAATCTAAGGCCGTGTATGCTTTTGGTAGCTAATATTCTCACAGCTAGATTCAGTGAACTGTTAAACCTAGAAAAAACACTTCTTATGAAGAGAAAATATCATGATTTTAATATAAAGAACAATTTGTTAAGTAGTAGATTTTGTATCTCTTCTCTGAAATGCTTCAGACCAGAAGTATTTCAGATTTTGGAGTTTTTCAGATTTTGGAATATTTATGTGTACAAATGACAGATCTTTGGTATGGAACCCAAATTTAAATGTCACATTCATTTATGCTTCACAGACACTCTATGCACACTGTAATTTTTAAAAATATTTCTAGCGTGCTTATGTTTTGACTGTGGCCATCAAACGTGGTTAAGTGTGGAATTTTCCATTTCTGGTGTTGTGTTTTGCTCCAAATTTCTGATTTGGAGCATTTCAGATTTCCAATTTTGAAATAAGAATATTCAACCAACCTAAGGGCATGAGTGTGAAACTCTTGTGGTTTCTGTCCATGGGCACTATTGTCTGAAAATAAATGGAAAACGGAGTAAACTGAGAGGTGCACAAAGGAGGTTTTTATGAATGAGACATTCCCAAAGCAATTACAGAAAGTAAACTCTTAATGTAGCAAAGATTTTATATTAACTATGAGTTTTAGGGAAGATTTTGAGAAAGCCATTAATTGTGTTATAAATTAGAAAATAACACACTCAAAATAAGCTGTATGTAACATTTCTTCTACAAGTTAGGATCATAGCGATCTTACAGATGTTTGATAATCGATACTCCAAGCACCTAGCAGAGTCATGAGGGACATCTTCTCTCAAGTCTAAGGATCAGTAATCCCTAAGAAAATGTGCCAGTTTAAAAGTGGTTAACTCCTACCCATTTTCCCAAATGGTACCTTAGCCATATCTCTTTCATATTCCAAATGCTCCGCCCCTAGTATGTTGATTCTAATTTCATACTGCAATTTCCATCCCATCTAAATCATCACTTTTCTAACCAAGCAACTGTGATAAAATATTTCTGCTGCATTCAGAAATCTCCCCATATAAGAGAACCATTTTTCAGCCCCAGGGCATAGAAATCTGTACTCAAATTAGCTTTAAACTTTTAAGAGAAAGACAGACATGGGGATGTATTCTTGTAATTGAAGCAATCTGGGAGGCTGAGGAAGAAAGATTGCAAGTTAGAGCCTATCCTGAGCAATTTATCGACTTAGTAAGACTGTCTCAAATTAAAAAATAAAAAGGACTCAGGAGATGTAACTCAGTGGGAAGGCCCTGGGCTCAATTCCCAGAACTGAGGGGGGAAAAAAAAAAAACTTAAAGGAAATGATTGACTCACATTACTGCAAATCAACAGGTAGATTGGACTCCAGGAGAAGCTTGACTCAGCCACATGAACAAAGCCACAAAAACAGCTTTTTAGTTCTTCTCTGTCTTTTTGATTTACAGTCAATGGAGTTTAGTGCATCCTCCAACTTTCCAGCAGGGCCTTGCAGTACCACTTTGGTGACAGCAAACAGCCTCAACTGCTGCAAATATTGCATCCTCACACATTATCAACCATGGAAAGAGAGAAAACATCAAAAACATTAGTAAATATCTCCTGCATCCCATTGACTCTGTTTAAACTTTGCAGTGTTGAAAGAATGTGATTTTTTGGCTGGGTTCAATTAGGACTCAAAGCTGTAACTTTGAGGGACCGGACTTCTACTCAAAACACCTGGCTATTATTAGCAGAGATTTTTCAGTACTACAAAACAAAATTGGGCAATGCTTAGATGAGACAGGAGTTGGATGCCACGCAAAAAATAGCAGCAACCACCCCACATTTGTCTATTATAGTTTCTAGATATAATGTTTTAGATGAAGTAAGATGTTGAAGAGATGAAAGGTAATGATACTATAACAGTAAATGAGATCCAAAATTCATGTAAGATTTGAAAAAATAGACAGGACCAAGAAAGTTTAAGTTATACTACCTCACCTATCAGCAAATATAACCTCACGAAGGGATATCCTTTTACTTTACTGGGTTGTATACACCTACAGTAAATATATAGTGTCACTGTCCTCTTCTTATGAAGTTAATCAACTTTGAAAGTGCAATTATTGAAAGTTACAAAAATTGGAAGCAAGATATCATCTTCAGCAAATATTTCAAACACATATTAATTTAGCAGTATGCCTTCTACAAGGTAGATAGCAATAAATAACATAGACCTCCAGAGTCTTTAGAAGCGTAAGAGGAAAAAATCAGACTCGTTGTAAATGGAATAGGAATTTATTGTAGAAGGCACATTTTAATGCTACTTTCAGAGAGCTGTTAGCATCTATTATGTCATTCTCACACCTCCCACAACACATCTTTGTCAGAGCACAGCCGTTCAAAATATGAAAAATCATAGACCTCAAAATGTTTAGAAATGTGTAGTTTGTTGGCAATGCATTAGAAGAAAACATTTAATAAGATCAGAAAAATGCAACAAAAGCCAGTAATTCTCTGAATCAGAACATCGAAATGCTTTCTCTGCAGGTAGTAAGAGACAGGCGGGCATCACACCAATCAACCCTTAGGCTCTGGTGCCCCTAGGAATTGACTTATAACAATTCTTATCCATTACACATCTCAGTTTTTCTTCTACCTTAAAAACTGGCAATCTGACCCAAGGGCCTTATGGCTTCATGGCACATGTGTCTGAAATCCAGCAACTGCCTAAAGGCATGTTGACATCAGGATTATTCATTGAAAAAAAAATGTGGCATTGATTACAAAGACTATTTCAGCAAATATGGTGATGCAGTCCTATAACCCCAGCACTCTGAGAGGCTGAAACAGGATGATCACAAGTTTCAGTCAACACTGGGCAATTTAGCAATTTAGAGAGACCCTGTCTTAAAATAAAAATTAAAAGATGTCTGGGAATGTAACTTAATGTAAGGATCCTGTGGTCAATCACCAGTAATAGAAAAAATATTTCATAACTCAAATATTCAATTAATAAACATTTACTGCATATATTTTGTGTGCCAAGTATTTTGGTATATAACAGGAATATAAACCATGAATAATAAAGTTTAGGGAGGATAGGAACAAATCCTTTACTGTGATATAATCTAGGTCTGTAATAGAGAATAGGGTAGTGGAATGGGTCCATGCAATCACAA